>JBAIZL010000005.1:217821406-217891406 GCA_036971475.1 Prosapia bicincta
GTGTGTGTGTGTGTGTGTGTGTGTGTGTGTGTGTGTGTGTGTGGTGTGTGTGTGTGTGTGTGTGTGTGTGTGTGTGTGATGTGTGTGTGTGTGTGTGTGTGTGTGTGTGTGTGTGTGTGTGTGTGTGTGTGTGTGTGTGTGTGTGTGTGTGTGTGTGTGTGTGTGGGTGGGTGGGTGTGAGTGAGTGTGTCTGGGTATGTAATTAAGATAGAACAAAGTAGTTAGAATTTCATTTTTAGTAACGTTTTTAAAGAAATAACAGATTACGGTTTCAAAGAGTCTCTCTCTCTCTTTCTTTCTCTCTGTGTGTCTGTCTCTCTCTATCTCCCTCCCCCCTCTCTCTCACTCTCTCTTTCTCTCTCTCTCTCTCTCTCTCTCTCTCTCTCTCTCTCTATATATATATATATATATATATATATATATATATATATATATGCTGATACGTATTCCTTCACGGATGGAAAAATATGATGAATAGTTACTATCTGGAGTACATCCGTTCCATAAATTCGCAGTTCCGACGTTTCGCTAGAATCTCATCCAGCGTTGACGAGGTGAACCCAACAAGAGTAGAAGAGCGAGTCAACTGTTGACTGACTAAAAAAAACTGAGAAACTGAGTCAACTGTCAACTGACTCGCTCTTCTACTGTTGTTGGTTCACCTCGTCAATGCTGGATGAGATTCTAGCGAAACGTCGGAACTGCGAATTTATGGACTGCAGAATGAACGGATGTACTCCAGATAGTAACTATTCATCATATATATATATATATATATATATATATATATATATATATATATATATATATATATATATATATATATAAAGTTCTCGAAAGTATACTCGCAAATATACCAAGTTTAGGCAGATAAGCTGCAAGTGATAAGTGAATACAAGAAGACAGTGTTGCTAAATTATATATATATATATATATATATATATATATATATATATAGAGAGAGAGAGAGAGAGAGAGAGGTTTTCGAACAGACACTAAGGCACACAAACATACACATATACAAATATGAAACTTACTTTCTCGTTAAGAATTTAGCCAGTAATTTGATAGGTATTATAATTCTATATTAAATTGCAATAAAATATCCGAACATTCTATATTGACATATAAGTCTCTGTGTTTGCCTACAAATCTTCATCTCTGTAGGCCAAATTTATTTGAAAAACTGGTTGTTTTTAATATACTAGTACTTAAGTAATTATTCCTTGTTTTTAGTCTTTTGATTGTTTTGAAATAGAAGATAGTAAAAGCCTTATATATATTAAATACTAGTCTTTTATTTGACTGCAATCTAGCCCTGAACGTCGTTTAATGTTCGAAGTGTCAAGGTCATCCAGAAGTTAGTTTACATTTGTATCGTACGAGAAAGTAATTAAATAAAAATTTGTCAACTACACTTTCTCACTTACAAGTCCACTTTACTTTTGTTTACCGTAGCTTATATCCCGTTTAGGCTGTACTTACTGTAATTGCCTAAACACGGACATGGACACAAACCTACAAACATAATTGAAACATTTATATATTAATTAGTGGTAGGTATGGAGTATACCAGAGTAATAGGACTGAATCTAGTGGCCTGAATTTTTAAAATCATCCTACACTCAATCAGTCAGCCCTTGACTTGTTCAACGGAGTTCTATTCTTCTTGCTCCTATGAATGCTGTTTCTGACATCTCATTTACAGCAGTTTGTTATAATGAGTTTTGACTTTATTGTGACAGTGGCTGGTTGTTGGCTAATAGCTTTAGAGGCTTTTGTGTAGGTCATTTACATTTAAATTAAATCAGTCAGCTTGTTGTGTTAAGAGTTAATATTTAATA
The DNA here is from genome assembly GCA_036971475.1 of Prosapia bicincta. Classification (NCBI taxonomy): domain Eukaryota; kingdom Metazoa; phylum Arthropoda; class Insecta; order Hemiptera; family Cercopidae; genus Prosapia; species Prosapia bicincta. The sequence continues at coordinate 217,823,251 of JBAIZL010000005.1, forward strand.
AGGCTTAGTATAATACCTTGTGGAAAACGTCGTAGTGGATAGCAACGCGACTAGCTATAATCCTATATGCAATATCAAGAGCACAGTGGTACAATATTTGTAAGCAAAGTGGTAACTTGAATTGTTAGTTAATTTTGATTATTTTCGTGGTATTGGAATTTTGCCAATATTTTTATTGCAAGCTATAAATCAGTCAAATAAAATTTTAAATTTGTTGCAGACTAACTTAATTGAACTTTACAGATAAACGTATTATAAATTTAAGCATGGAAGTTGTAACGATAAGAAAAGTTATTACAAGTGTAATTGAGCTTTTTACCATTAGCAAATACTTATTCTAGGCTCCAAATACACAAATACATTCATGTTGAAAGTTATCACCCTTGCACAACAATGGTTTGTATGTTATTGGTTGAAAATTAATAGAACCACATTTTAAAAAATCGGTTTTATATATACAGTTATGTTTACGGATTTCTGATTTCTATATAAAGGCGGCGCCGACCTTAGGCCTTAGCATTTAGTCGGACGCGATTACTTTCAGCGCGCTTGTAAGGGCAAAGTAATTGAAATAATTGTACCATTATTTTCAAGTATATCCACCTGCAAATATTGTACTAAATACTTATTTTAAAACTTGGTTGTAAAAACTTTATATTTAGTTGGAAAACTTCAGTACAAACAAACTTAATGGCATGATTATAGCTTTTACTACAGAACCTATAGGACAAGTCTGAGAGAAAAAAAAACAGTTTTACTTTCAACGATGAAAACGAAAACCCCTTTTTACCCTACAAGAAGGACCATAGTATATGCTACTCGGGTGGAAAAGTAAAGAAGGCTTTAGTTTATCTTTGAAAAAATGTTTTTCGCACAAGAGTTAAAAATATATAAAAACACAAAAACTTACATACAACACATTTTATTAGATAACTTTTGAACAAATGTATTTTATGGTATAGTTTTATGAACATGTTGGGTATATTATAAAGTATTAACTTTCAAGTATAACACTTAGTTTTTGTAACGTAACAGTAACACTGGGGTCCTCCAAACCCCCAAATGTATTTTATCACTGTAGTCATATACATTGTTTTAAAAATATTTTTAAATAATTACCCGCTTTATTAGGTTATTATCTTACACAAAATTCTAGTTTAGTAATAAAACTAAGGTTTTTGTGAAGATGAGAAAGATACATTCCCACAAAACTAAATCTCTTTTTTTACAAAAATGCATGGTTTTACTAAATCGAAAAAAATAATTACATTTATTATATATTGCATTAACAATTATACATATTCTGAGAGAAATAGTATTGTCCTTTACCACAGTATTATTGAAAAGTTATTAAAATTAATACCCACCCTTACACTACCCTACAAAATCTCCTATTAATCAACATTCAAAATATATTGAAAAACTCATAATAAAGGCTGACTTAGATTTTCTTTAAATGTTTCTGCCCCTTAAACTACACATTCGTTGCAAACAATCATCACACATAGCAGCACCGTAGGTTTTTCAATAGAGTTTTGTTTTTCTTTCTTTTGTTCAAAGATAAACCTATAACTTTTTTTTCTTGGTGGTTCTTCCCCTTCTCTTACTTTCTCATGTTGTCTTTCAGAAATACCCAAAATGTCCTAAATGGCCATTTTAAGGCTCCTGTACATTGTTGCTGTCTCTAAATGTTTGCGGAGTAAACATTTGATTAGCGATTTTCCTAGTGTTGTCAAATACAAGCTTCGGGAATTTTTTTCTGGTTTCTTAGTTTTATCATCAACTACGGCACTGCGATGAAAGGTTGAAAGCCAAACAACATTTTTTTTTCTCTTTTGGGGCGAAATACACAATTGTCTTACTATGGCTAAAGGCAAATAGAGATTGTCCTACAGGATTTACTGATAAGAACTTTGCAGGGATCTCGATTTTTTTGCCCTCATTGTTCCACAATTGTCAATTTACGGTCTACTAACACGTTGAGCATCGTTCCGATTCTTCCTCAAGTAAATCTCTTATAAAACCAGAATTATCTGCTATATTTGAGAGTTTTAGTAGCACAAACATGATTACTGTACTATTGAAAAAGGTATACGTAAATATAACACTGAGGTACACGGGACCCCACGGCCACTTATATTGTTTATTGCACCGACAGCAGTAGAGTACAAGATGGCAAAACCAGTGTGTGCTCTACCCAGGAGTACCAACTGAATTTGGTAATTTGTACTAAAATCAGTTATATTATTCATTGTATACTTCTTTAAGGAAATAAAACATCCGAACTTTTTTATATATACTCTCTATACATTTCCCTTTAATTTCTGTTTGTTTCCGCAAATATCTATTGAAGAAATTTCTTATAGTTATGTAAACCCCTCAGTGCCTTCAGGCGCCACCTAACTGGAAGGGCTGGTACTGTAAAAAGGAATGACATTTTTAAATTTATGGCATGCAAATCCATTTCTCTTATAAAATATTGTTTCCGGCTAACAAACCAACGAATGTAATAAAACGTGACAAAAAAAAAAAAATAAATACAATGTAATAAGTTTTAACGAGTAAGTTATAAGTAACTTACTGTTACATAACAATTGAGTAGGAAATAATGGTTTTTTAAAATTATTGCGTCAATCAAAAGTTATGTTATTACTAGTTACTTCCTGCAGGAATACATAAAATTCGGTAACGCAAATTATTATTTAAAATGTTATTGTGTATTCTTTAGAATTAAACCAAAGACCACACAAAATGTCTATAAAATAAGCTTAAAGCTAGAAAATTTCTTTAAATTAATTTACTCGTAAATTTACGAAGAAATTCAAAATTTTGATAAATTTGATGGAATGTTTATGACTTTTGGAAAATTATTGTCATTTTTGCAGAAAATACAAAGATTCTCTATTTTAAAGGGCACAACTGTTGAAAAAAATTAACCTGCTTTTAATTTGGAAAATCCAACCCAAAAGCAACAGCGATTAAAAAAAAAAACTATTGGTAAAATAAAAACGAAAGTAAAAATTTGTGTACTAAGTGAAAAAATATTACAATAGTAACTTGAAACAACTGTGGGGCATTAAAAAAAAATTCAAGAAATAAAACCACACCACAAATACTTTTTATTTAAATCTTTATGTACATTTCGATTGAAAAACAATCATCTTCAGAAAAATTTCTTATAATAATTTTCTCTGAATGTATATATGAGTATATTTCTTTTTGCCTCTCCTAACATTAAAAAATTTTCTTTTTTTTTGGAGCGTTTTGGAATGACTCCATTTTCAAAACATAAATAGTCCTTTCTAAACAGAGTACTATTTAACATTTGAAAATTGAGTCATTTTGAAAAGCTTCAAAAAAAGGAAAATATTGTAATGTTAGGAAAAAAGAGAAAAATGTACTCGAAAAATAGAAATACTAGCCTTACCCCGCGCACGTTGCTGCACCCGAAATTATAATCTTTGCAATAAGAAAAGCAAATCAAACATCTAAATAATTATGTTTCATTTACTGGAATGCTAGAGGATAGACAATGTTTTTCTTCATTTCAATAAGTGTATAAACATACAAATGTTTAGGTGTCCCAACACGTGAGCACGCAACATATAAATTATCCATGGTAAAAGCTCAAATGTTCCAAACGTAATCCAGCAATGGTCAATGATTGTCCTTGTGCCTTGTTTATGGTTACTGCGAAAATGCAAGTCGCAGAAGAAATTGTAGTCGTTTGAAATCAATAGATAGATCTGATGTAATCATCGGTACTCATGGAATTAAGACAATCTCTCTTTTGAGCTTGTCCTCTCTGCTTTCTGCCAGGATCAAGTTGGGTGTCAGTTATATATATATATATATATATATATATATATATATATATATATATATATATATACATATCAGTTTTTAAACCATCCTAAGCCTCTGGGGGCGGAGACTAGAGGCCCTTTGGTTGGACATACACCGACCTTAAAACGAATCATGCTGGGGATACAGGTATGTTAAACAATCCTCCCGAATTTCATTAACTTATGTTCAGCGGTTTAGTCGTTCATAAGATATACACACACACACACGCACGCAAATATATAGGATTTTTAAACCATCCTATGCCTCTGGGGCGGAGCGCTGTGGCTGGATCTACACCAGACTTCACAATGAACCGTCCTGGGAAAATGTTAAATAAAACTTTCCAAATATTAACATATGTTCAGCGGTTTAGGCATTTATAAGTTACATACATACATACATACATTATGTTTTGAACAATTCTAAGCCTCTGGGGCGGAGTTTTTGCCCTCAGTGGTTGACCTCCACGGTTGGATCTGAAAAAACGTCACAGATATCATCCTGGGTACATGTCAATATATAATGTACCCAGGTGTGTCCTGGATAATGTAAACCCTCCTAATTTCATCAACTTCTGTTCAGCGGTTTAGGCGTCTATAACATATATACTTACATACATATATACATATATACAAACATTCATTTTTATAGATATAGATTCCTAACAGATGTGAAGATAAGTATATTAATAATTTCCTCTGAAGATGATTGGCTTGCAATAGAAATGTATATTATGGTTTAAGTAAAAAAAACGGTGGTTAATAGATTTTATTTATTTAAAAAACCATTAAAAGATGTAAAGTGAGGACTATTCTCCAAGTGTTAGTTAAAACTACATTAATTATGTTAACTAAATCTATAAATCTGCGAGATTGCCGTGTTATAAAAAATGAAATTGGTTTGCTAAAAAAAAAATTATATTATTAAAACTTCTTGGGAATTTTACCTCTTTTTTCTAAGAAAATGTTTATTGGTAGAAATTATAAATCCTTCCAATATTCCTTTGATCATGATTCTTCAGCGTTCAAGTTTTGCGAAGTAGTTACATCTAACGGCCGCCAATAAGAGATCCCAAAATGTGTTTGCTCCTTTTAACGAGGCACATTCCTATTGCAACAGCGTCCAAACGGCTACGGAGGGACTGCGTTCAAAGCATAACGTTGTGACAACCTAAAGATAACTAAATAAAAAAAACCCACTGTTTGCGCCTTTTAACGAGGCACATTCCTATTGTAACAGCGTCCAACCGGCTACGGAGGGACTGCGTTCAAAGCATAACGTTGTGACAACCTAACGATAACTAAATAAATAAAACCCACGGTTTGCGCCTTTTAACGAGGCACATTCCTATTGCAACAATGTCCAACCGGCTACGGAGAGACTGCGTTTAAAGCATAACGTTGTGACAACCTTAAGATAACTAAATAAATAAAACCCACTGTTTGCGGCTTTTAACGAGGCACATTCCTATTGCAACAGCTTCCAACCGGCTACGGAGGGACTGCGTTCAAAGCATAACGTTGTGACAATCTGAAGATAACTAAATAAATAAAACCCACTGTTTGCCAATTTAAAGCGGCACAGTCCTATTGCAAAAGCGTCCAACCGGCTACGGAGAGACTGCGTCCAAGACATAACGTTGTGACAACCTTAGGATAACTAAATAAATAAAATCTACTGTTTGCGCCTTTTAACGAGGTACATTCCTATTGCAACAATGTCCAACCGGCTACGGAGGGTCTGCGTCCAAGGCATAACTTTGTGATAACCTAAAGATAATTAAATAAATAAAACCCACTGTTTGCGAATTTAAAGCGGCACAGGCCTATTGCAAAAGCGTCCAACCGGCTACGGAGGGACTGCGTCCAAGGCATAACGTTGAGATAACCTTAAGATATCTAAATAGATAAAACCCACTGTTTGCGCCTTTTAACGAGGTACATTCCTATTGCAACAATGTCCAACCGGCTACGGAGGGTCTGCGTCCAAGGCATAACTTTGTGATAACCTAAAGATAATTAAATAAATAAAACCCACTGTTTGCGAATTTAAAGCGGCACAGTCCTATTGCAAAAGCGTCCAACCGGTTACGGAGGGACTGCGTCCAAGGCATAACGTTGAGATAACCTTAAGATATCTAAATAGATAAAACCCACTGTTTGCGCCTTTTAACGAGGCAAGTTCCTATTGCAACAGCGTCCAACCGGCTACGGAGAGACTTTGTCCAAGGCATAACATTGTGACAACCTTAAGATAACTAAATAAATAAAACCCACTGTTTGCGCTTTTTAACGAGGCACATTCCTATTGCAAAAGCGTCCAACCGGCTACGGAGAGACTGCGTCCAAGGCATAACGTTGTGACAACCTTAAGATAACTAAATAAATAAAACCCACTGTTTGCGCCTTTTAATGAGGTACATTCCTATTGCAACAATGTCCAACCGGCTACGGAGGGACTGCGTACAAGGCATAACGTTGTGATAACCTTAAGATAACTAAGGTTATATTTTTGCATAAATGTTTCTGCTAGAAGTATGGCAACCGCGGAAAGGTCCTTACAATTAGTCATTAACAATTTGCAAGAATGGACCAAATCTACGGGCTTCAAGTTTTCGGCTTCGAAGACCCAGTGTATAGCATTTAGTCGTTGCAAGCAACACCAGGAACCTATCCTTTATCTTGATGGTACGCGGCTTCAGACCGCGGATAATGTGAGATTTTTGGGTCTTTTATTAGATATAAGACTTTCATGGAGTCCGCATGTGCGTGATTTGAGGACCCGGTGCAGCAAGACATTGGATATGTTGAGAGTTCTAAGTTGTACAAATTGGGGAGCAGACAGAACCTGTATGCTCCGCTTCTATCGCGCCGTTGTAAGATCACGCATAGATTACGGCTGTATAGCCTATTCATCTGCTCGACCTACGGTTTTGAAACTCCTTGATTCAATTCATCACGCTGATCTTAGACTTTCTACTGATGCTTTTAGATCAAGCCCAATCTCCAGCCTTCTAGTTGAAACTGGAGAACCATCTCTGTCAGTGCGACGTCAAAAGCTACAAATTTCATATTACACTGGTCTTCGAAGCAAACCTAATCATCCGGCATTCAAAGCAGTTTTTGATAACCACCTCGAGGATCGTTACAATGAGTGTCAACGTTCAACTGCTCCCTTCGGAATAAGAACGTTGCGTATTTTTAGCAATCTAAATTTAGAACTTCCACCTATATTCGAACGATCATCATGCTACATCCCTCCATGGGTAATACGAATGCCAAAATTTGACTTCTCATTGTCCAGGTACCTAAAACACAATACCCCTGACGTTATTTATCGTCAGGAGTTTTTGCAGATCCAACTAACTCACCCACATACTGTGACTATATTCCCAGACGGTTCAAAACTGGACAATGGGATGGGTTGTGCATTTTATATGGAAGGACAAACCTTCACTTATGGATTACCTTCAGCCTGTAGCGTTTTTACAGCAGAACTTTATGCAATTTTCCAAGCTTTACGATCAATTCCGTCTGCAACATCTAAATACCTTGTATGTTCCGATTCCAAAAGTGCTCTCCAGGCTATTCAGGATATTTACACTAAGAACCCATTAGTTGGAGACATCTTGTGCTCAATACACAGGCCAAATTACGGGGTATCGAGGTGTCATTTCTCTGGGTGCCTGGTCACTGCGGAATATTTGGAAACACTAAAGCAGATGAAGGAGCAAAATTAGATACAAGTATGGTACCATCGACACAATGTGTAATGGCATCAGATTTTGTATGCAATGTTAAAACTATACTATTCTCTATGTGGAATGAAGAATGGCAAAATGTACATAGAAACAAGCTGAGGGACATCAAAAATACCGTCCGACCATGGAGGACATCTGTTCGTTCGAATCGTAGGGAGGAAGTGGTGGTTACTCGACTTCGCATCGGCACTCTTTGTTAACGCATGGATGGTTGATGCGACATGAGGATCCACCACTATGTCCGTTTTGTAGAAGCAATATTACAATCAAGCATATACTGCTTGATTCTGATGAGTTAAACGATTTGTATGTACGTTAGGATCTTCGAGGTGGTTTAAAGGTGGTTTTAAGGGACGATGTCAAGGCTATCGACCGTGTCATAGCTCTCATACGCCAATTGAATCTATTTAATAATATTTAAATTATGTATAATTTTAGTTTCTTTCGTTTAGTTACAATTAGTATTAAACATTTATTTCATTTTATTTTGTTTAGTTGGTTAGTTTTATTTTGAAATAATTATTTAAAACTTTAGTTAGGCGATGATAACCTTGATAGGTTTTTCGCCTAGAAAAAAAAATTTAAAAAAACCCCATTGTTTGCGCTTTTTAACGAGGTACATTCCTATTGCAACAATGTCCAACCGGTTACGGAGGGTCTGCGTCCAAGGCATAACGTTGTGATAACCTAAAGATAACTAAATAAATAAAACCCACTGTTGGCGGCTTTTAACGAGGTACATTCCTATTGCAACAACGTCCAACCGCCTACAGAGGGACTGCGTCCAAGGCATAACGTTGTGATAACCTAAAGATAACTAAATAAATAAAACCCACTGTTGGCGGCTTTTAACGAGGTACATTAGTATTGCAACAATGTCCAACCGGCTACAGAGGGACTGCGTCCAAGGCATAACGTTGTGATAACCTAAAGATAACTAAATAAATAAAACCCACTGTTTGCGCCTTTTAACGAGGTACATTCCTATTGCAACAATGTCCAACCAGCTACAGAGGGACTACGTCCAAGGCATAACGTTGTGATAACCTAAAGATAACTAAATAAATAAAACCCACTGTTGGCGGCTTTTAACGAGGTACATTCCTATTGCAACAATGTCCAACCGGCTACAGAGGGACTGCGTCCAAGGCATAACGTTGTGATAACCTAAAGATAACTAAATAAATAAAACCCACTGTTTGCGCCTTTTAACGAGGTACATTCCTATTGCAACAATGTCCAACCGGCTACAGAGGGACTACGTCCGAGGCATAACGTTGTGATAACCTAAAGATAACTAAATAAAAAAAACCCACTGTTGGCGGCTTTTAACGAGGTACATTCCTATTGCGACAACGTCCAACCGGTTACGGAGGGTCTGCGTCCAAGGCATAACGTTGTGATAACCTAAAGATAACTAAATAAATAAAACCCACTGTTGGCGGCTTTTAACGAGGTACATTCCTATTGCAACAATGTCCAACCGGCTACAGAGGGACTGCGTCCAAGGCATAACGTTGTGATAACCTAAAGATAACTAAATAAATAAAACCCACTGTTTGCGCCTTTTAACGAGGTACATTCCTATTGCAACAATGTCCAACCGGCTACAGAGGGACTACGTCCAAGGCATAACGTTGTGATAACCTAAAGATAACTAAATAAATAAAACCCACTGTTGGCGGCTTTTAACGAGGTACATTCCTATTGCAACAATGTCCAACCGGCTACAGAGGGACTGCGTCCAAGGCATAACGTTGTGATAACCTAAAGATAACTAAATAAATAAAACCCACTGTTTGCGCCTTTTAACGAGGTACATTCCTATTGCAACAATATCCAACCGGCTACAGAGGGATTGCGTCCAAGGCATAACGTTGTGATAACCTAAAGATAACTAAATAAATAAAACCCACTGTTGGCGGCTTTTAACGAGGTACATTCCTATTGCAACAACGTCCAACCGGCTACAGAGGGACTGCGTCCAAGGCATAACGTTGTGATAACCTACAGATAACTATATAAATAAAACCCACTGTTGGCGGCATTTAACGAGGTACATTCCTATTGCGACAACGTCCAACCGGCTACAGAGGGACTGCGTCCAAGGCATAACGTTGTGATAACCTAAAGATAACTAAATAAATAAAACCCACTGTTTGCGCCTTTTAACGAGGTACATTCCTATTGCGACAACGTCCAACCGGCTACAAAGGGACTGCGTCCACGGCATAACGTTGTGATAACCTAAAGATAACTAAATAAATAAAACCCACTGTTGGCGGCTTTTAACGAGGTACATTCCTATTGCAACAACGTCCAACCGGCTACAGAGGGACTGCGTCCAAGGCATAACGTTGTGATAACCTACAGATAACTAAATAAATAAAACCCACTGTTTGCGCCTTTTAACGAGGTACATTCCTATTGCAACAATGTCCAACCGGCTACAGAGGGACTACGTCCAAGGCATAACGTTGTGATAACCTAAAGATAACTAAATAAATAAAACCCACTGTTGGCGGCTTTTAACGAGGTACATTCCTATTGCAACAATGTCCAACCGGCTACAGAGGGACTGCGTCCAAGGCATAACGTTGTGATAACCTAAAGATAACTAAATAAATAAAACCCACTGTTTGCGCCTTTTAACGAGGTACATTCCTATTGCAACAATGTCCAACCGGCTACAGAGGGACTGCGTCCAAGGCATAACGTTGTGATAACCTAAAGATTACTAAATAAATAAAACCCACTGTTGGCGGCTTTTAACGAGGTACATTCCTATTGCAACAATGTCCAACCGGCTACAGAGGGACTGCGTCCAAGGCATAACGTTGTGATAACCTAAAGATAACTAAATAAATAAAACCCACTGTTTGCGCCTTTTAACGAGGTACATTCCTATTGCAACAATGTCCAACCGGCTACAGAGGGACTGCGTCCAAGGCATAACGTTGTGATAACCTAAAGATAACTAAATAAATAAAACCCACTGTTGGCGGCTTTTAACGAGGCACACTAATATTGCAACAGCGTACAAACGGTTACAGAGAGACTTCGTCCAAGGCATAACGTTGTGACAACCTAAAGAAAACTAAATAAATAAAACCCACTGTTTGCGCCTTTTAACGAGGTACATTCCTATTGCAACAATGTCCAACCGGCTACAGAGGGACTGCGTCCAAGGCATAACGTTGTGATAACCTAAAGATAACTAAATAAATAAAACCCACTGTTGGCGGCTTTTAACGAGGCACACTAATATTGCAACAACGTCCAACCGGCTACAGAGGGACTGCGTCCAAGGCATAACGTTGTGATAACCTAAAGATAACTAAATAAATAAAACCCACTGTTGGCGGCTTTTAACGAGGTACATTCCTATTGCAACAATGTCCAACCGGCTACAGAGGGACTACGTCCAAGGCATAACGTTGTGATAACCTAAAGATAACTAAATAAATAAAACCCACTGTTGGCGGCTTTTAACGAGGTACATTCCTATTGCAACAATGTCCAACCGGCTACAGAGGGACTGCGTCCAAGGCATAACGTTGTGATAACCTAAAGATAACTAAATAAATAAAACCCACTGTTTGCGCCTTTTAACGAGGTACATTCCTATTGCAACAATGTCCAACCGGCTACAGAGGGACTGCGTCCAAGGCATAACGTTGTGATAACCTAAAGATAACTAAATAAATAAAACCCACTGTTGGCGGCTTTTAACGAGGTACATTCCTATTGCAACAACGTCCAACCGGCTACAGAGGGACTGCGTCCAAGGCATAACGTTGTGATAACCTACAGATAACTAAATAAATAAAACCCACTGTTTTCGCCTTTTAACGAGGTACATTCCTATTGCAACAATGTCCAACCGGCTACAGAGGGACTACGTCCGAGGCATAACGTTGTGATAACCTAAAGATAACTAAATAAATAAAACCCACTGTTGGCGGCTTTAAACGAGGTACATTCCTATTGCGACAACGTCCAACCGGTTACGGAGGGTCTGCGTCCAAGGCATAACGTTGTGATAACCTAAAGATAACTAAATAAATAAAACCCACTGTTGGCGGCTTTTAACGAGGTACATTCCTATTGCAACAATGTCCAACCGGCTACAGAGGGACTGCGTCCAAGGCATAACGTTGTGATAACCTAAAGATAACTAAATAAATAAAACCCACTGTTTGCGCCTTTTAACGAGGTACATTCCTATTGCAACAATGTCCAACCGGCTACAGAGGGACTACGTCCAAGGCATAACGTTGTGATAACCTAAAGATAACTAAATAAATAAAACCCACTGTTGGCGGCTTTTAACGAGGTACATTCCTATTGCAACAATGTCCAACCGGCTACAGAGGGACTGCGTCCAAGGCATAACGTTGTGATAACCTAAAGATAACTAAATAAATAAAACCCACTGTTTGCGCCTTTTAACGAGGTACATTCCTATTGCAACAATATCCAACCGGCTACAGAGGGATTGCGTCCAAGGCATAAAGTTGTGATAACCTAAAGATAACTAAATAAATAAAACCCACTGTTGGCGGCTTTTAACGAGGTACATTCCTATTGCAACAACGTCCAACCGGCTACAGAGGGACTGCGTCCAAGACATAACGTTGTGATAACCTACAGATAACTAAATAAATAAAACCCACTGTTGGCGGCTTTTAACGAGGTACATTCCTATTGCGACAACGTCCAACCGGCTACAGAGGGTCTGCGTCCAAGGCATAACGTTGTGATAACCTAAAGATAACTAAATAAATAAAACCCACTGTTTGCGCCTTTTAACGAGGTACATTCCTATTGCGACAACGTCCAACCGGCTACAGAGGGACTGCGTCCAAGGCATAACGTTGTGATAACCTAAAGATAACTAAATAAATAAAACCCACTGTTTGCGCCTTTTAACGAGGTACATTCCTATTGCAACAATGTCCAACCGGCTACAGAGGGACTGCGTCCAAGGCATAACGTTGTGATAACCTAAAGATAACTAAATAAATAAAACCCACTGTTGGCGGCTTTTAACGAGGTACATTCCTATTGCAACAACGTCCAACCGGCTACAGAGGGACTGCGTCCAAGGCATAACGTTGTGATAACCTACAGATAACTAAATAAATAAAACCCACTGTTTGCGCCTTTTAACGAGGTACATTCCTATTGCAACAATGTCCAACCGGCTACAGAGGGACTGCGTCCAAGGCATAACGTTGTGATAACCTAAAGATAACTAAATAAATAAAACCCATTGTTTGCGCCTTTTAACGAGGTACATTCCTATTGCAACAGCGTCCAACCGGCTACAGAGGGACTGCGTCCAAGGCATAACGTTGTGATAACCTAAAGATAACTAAATAAATAAAACCCACTGTTGGCGGCTTTTAACGAGGCACACTAATATTGCAACAGCGTACAAACGGTTACAGAGAGACTTCGTCCAAGGCATAACGTTGTGACAACCTAAAGAAAACAAAATAAATAAAACCCACTGTTTGGGCCTTTTAACGAGGTACATTCCTATTGCAACAATGTCCAACCGGCTACAGAGGGACTGCGTCCAAGGCATAACGTTGTGATAACCTAAAGATAACTAAATAAATAAAACCCACTGTTGGCGGCTTTTAACGAGGCACACTAATATTGCAACAACGTCCAACCGGCTACAGAGGGACTGCGTCCAAGGCATAACGTTGTGATAACCTAAAGATAACTAAATAAATAAAACCCACTGTTGGCGGCTTTTAACGAGGTACATTCCTATTGCAACAATGTCCAACCGGCTACGGAGGGACTGCGTACAAGGCATAACATTGTGATAACCTAAAGGTAACTAAATAAATAAAACCCACTGTTTGCGCCTTTTAACGAGGTACATTCCTTTTGCAACAATGTCCAACCGGCTACGGAGGGGCTGCGTAAAAGGCATAACGTTGTTACAACCTTAGGATAACTAAATAAATAAAACCCACTGTTTGCGCCATTTAACGAGGCACATTCCTATTGCAACAGCTTCCAACCAGCTACGGAGGGACTGCTTCCAAGGCATAACGTTGTGATAACCTAAAGATAACTAAATAAATAAAACCCACTGTTGGCGGCTTTTAACGAGGTACATTCCTATTGCAACAACGTCCAACCGGCTACAGAGGGACTGCGTCCAAGGCATAACGTTGTGATAACCTACAGATAACTAAATAAATAAAACCCACTGTTTGCGCCTTTTAACGAGGTACATTCCTATTGCAACAATGTCCAACCGGCTACAGAGGGACTCCGTCCAAGGCATAACGTTGTGATAACCTAAAGATAACTAAATAAATAAAACCCACTGTTGGCGGCTTTTAACGAGGCACACTAATATTGCAACAGCGTACAACAAACGGTTACAGAGAGACTGCGTCAAAGACATAACGTTGTGAACACCTAAAGGTAACTAAATAAATAAAACCTACTGTTTGCGCCTTTTAACGAGGTACATTCCTATTGCAACAATGTCCAACCGGCTACGGAGGGACTGCGTACAAGGCATAACATTGTGATAACCTAAAGGTAACTAAATAAATAAAACCCACTGTTTGCGCCTTTTAACGAGGTACATTCCTTTTGCAACAATGTCCAACCGGCTACGGAGGGGCTGCGTCCAAGGCATAACGTTGTGACAACCTTAAGATAATTAAATAAATAAAACCACTGTTTGCGTCTTTTAACAAGGCACATTCGTGTTGCAACAGCGTCCAACCGGCTACGGAGGGGCTGCGTCCAAGGCATAAAGTTGTGACAACCTTAAGATAACTAAATAAATAAAACCCACTGTTTGCGCCTATTAACGCAGTACATTCCTAGTGCAATAGCGTCCAACCGGCTACGGAGTTACTGCGTCCAAGGTATAACGTTGTGACAACCTTAAGATAACTATATAAATAAAATCCACTGTTTGCGCCTTTTAACGAGGCACATTCCTATTGCAACCGCGTCCAACCGGCTACGGAGAGACTGCGTCCAAGGCATAACGTTGTGACAACCTTAAGATAATTAAATAAATAAAACCACTGTTTGCGTCTTTTAACAAGGCACATTCGTGTTGCAACAGCGTCCAACCGGCTACGGAGGGGCTGCGTTCAAGGCATAACGTTGTGACAACCTTAAGATAACTAAATAAATAAAACCCACTGTTTGCGCCTTTTAACGAGGCAAGTTCCTATTGCAACAGCGTCCAACCGGCTACGGAGGGGCTGCGTCCAAGGCATAACGTTGTGACAACCTTAAGATAACTAAATAAATAAAACCCACTGTTTGCGCCTTTTAACAAGGCACATTCCTGTTGCAACAGCGTCCAACCGGCTACGGAGGGGCTGCGTCCAAGGCATAACGTTGTGACAACCTTAAGATAACTAAATAAATAAAACCCACTGTTTGCGCATTTTAACGATGCAAGTTCCTATTGCAACAGCGTCCAACCGGCTACGGAGGGGCTGCGTCCAAGGCATAACGTTGTGACAACCTTAAGATAACTAAATAAATAAAACCCATTGTTTGCTTCTTTTAACGAGGCACATTAATATTGCAGCAGCGTCCAGCCGGCTACGGAGAGACTGCGTCCAAGGCATAACGTTGTGACAACCTTAAGATAACTAAATAAATAAAACCACTGTTTGCGCCTTTTAACAAGGCACATTCCTGTTGCAACAGCGTCCAACCGGCTACGGAAGGGCTGCGTCCATGGCATAACGTTGTGACAACCTTAGGATAACTAAATAAATAAAACCACTGTTTGCGCCTTATAACGAGGCACATTCCTATTGCAACAGCGTCCAACCGGCTACAGAGGGACTGCGTCCAAGGCATAACGTTGTGATAACCTAAAGATAACTAAATAAATAAAACCCACTGTTGGCGGCTTTTAACGAGGTACATTCCTATTGCAACAATGTCCAACCGGCTACAGAGGGACTGCGTCCAAGGCATAACGTTGTGATAACCTAAAGATAACTAAATAAATTAAACCCACTGTTTGCGCCTTTTAACGAGGTACATTCCTATTGCAACAATGTCCAACCGGCTACAGAGGGACTGCGTCCAAGGCATAACGTTGTGATAACTTAAAGATAACTAAATAAATAAAACCCACTGTTGGCGGCTTTTAACGAGGCACACTAATATTGCAACAGCGTACAAACGGTTACAGAGAGACTTCGTCCAAGGCATAACGTTGTGACAACCTAAAGAAAACTAAATAAATAAAACCCACTGTTTGCGCCTTTTAACGAGGTACATTCCTATTGCAACAATGTCCAACCGGCTACAGAGGGACTGCGTCCAAGGCATAACGTTGTGATAACCTAAAGATAACTAAATAAATAAAACCCACTGTTTGCGCCTTTTAACGAGGTACATTCCTATTGCAACAATGTCCAACCGGCTACAGAGGGACTGCGTCCAAGGCATAACGTTGTGATAACCTAAAGATAACTAAATAAATAAAACCCACTGTTGGCGGCTTTTAACGAGGCACACTAATATTGCAACAGCGTACAAACGGTTACAGAGAGACTTCGTCCAAGGCATAACGTTGTGACAACCTAAAGAAAACTAAATAAATAAAACCCACTGTTTGCGCCTTTTAACGAGGTACATTCCTATTGCAACAATGTCCAACCGGCTACAGAGGGACTGCGTCCAAGGCATAACGTTGTGATAACCTAAAGATAACTAAATAAATAATACCCACTGTTGGCGGCTTTTACGAGGTACATTCCTATTGCAACAATGTCCAACCGGCTACAGAGGGACTGCGTCCAAGGCATAACGTTGTGATAACCTAAAGATAACTAAATAAATAAAACCCACTGTTTGCGCCTTTTAACGAGGTACATTCCTATTGCAACAATGTCCAACCGGCTACAGAGGGACTGCGTCCAAGGCATAACGTTGTGATAACCTAAAGATAACTAAATAAATAAAACCCACTGTTGGCGGCTTTTAACGAGGTACATTCCTATTGCAACAACGTCCAACCGGCTACAGAGGGACTGCGTCCAAGGCATAACGTTGTGATAACCTACAGATAACTAAATAAATAAAACCCACTGTTTGCGCCTTTTAACGAGGTACATTCCTATTGCAACAATGTCCAACCGGCTACAGAGGGACTCCGTCCAAGGCATAACGTTGTGATAACCTAAAGATAACTAAATAAATAAAACCCACTGTTGGCGGCTTTTAACGAGGCACACTAATATTGCAACAGCGTACAACAAACGGTTACAGAGAGACTGCGTCAAAGACATAACGTTGTGACAACCTAAAGATAACTAAATAAATAAAACCTACTGTTTGCGCCTTTTAACGAGGTACATTCCTATTGCAACAATGTCCAACCGGCTACGGAGGGACTGCGTACAAGGCATAACATTGTGATAACCTAAAGGTAACTAAATAAATAAAACCCACTGTTTGCGCCTTTTAACGAGGTACATTCCTTTTGCAACAATGTCCAACCGGCTACGGAGGGGCTGCGTAAAAGGCATAACGTTGTTACAACCTTAGGATAACTAAATAAATAAAACCCACTGTTTGCGCCATTTAACGAGGCACATTCCTATTGCAACAGCTTCCAACCAGCTACGGAGGGACTGCTTCCTAGGCATAACTTCGTGACAACCTTAAGATAACTATATAAATAAAATCCACTGTTTGCGCCTTCTAAAGAGGCACATTCCTATTCCAACAGCGACCATTCGGCTACGGAGAGACTGCGTTAAAACCATAACGTTGTGACAACCTAAAGATAACTAAATAAATAAAACCCACTGTTTGCGCCTTTTAACGAGACACATTTCTATTCCAACACCGTTCAACCGGCTACGGAGGGACTGCGTCCAAGGCATAACGTTGTGACAAACTTAAGATAACTAAATAAATAAAACCCACTGTTTGCGCCTTTTAACGATACACATTCCTATTCCAACAGCGTTCAACCGGCTACAGAGGGACTGCGTCCAAGGCATAACGTTATGACAAACTTAAGATAACTAAATAAATAAAACCCACTGTTTGCGCCTTTTAACGAGTTACATTTCTATTGCAACAGCGTCACACCGTCTACGGAGTTACTGCGTCCAAGTCATAACGTTGTGACAACCTTAAGATAACTAAATAAATAAAATCCACTGTTTGCGCCTTTGAACGAGGCAAGTTCCTATTGCAACAGCGTCCAACCGGCTACAGAGGGACTGCGTCCAAGGCATACCGTTGTGACAACCTTAAGATAACTAAATGAATAAAACCCATTGTTTGCGCCTATTAACGCAGTACATTCCTAGTGCAATAGCGTCCAACCGGCTACGGAGTTACTGCGTCAAAGGTATAACGTTGTGACAACCTTAAGATAACTATATAAATAAAATCCACTGTTTGCGCCTTTGAACGAGGCAAGTTCCTATTGCAACAGCGTCCAACCGGCTACAGAGGGACTGCGTCCAAGGCATACCGTTGTGACAACCTTAAGATAACTAAATAAATAAAACCCATTGTTTGCGCCTATTAACGCAGTACATTCCTAGTGCAATAGCGTCCAACCGGCTACGGAGTTACTGCGTCAAAGGTATAACGTTGTGACAACCTTAAGATAACTATATAAATAAAATCCACTGTTTGCGCCTTTTAACGAGGCACATTCCTATTCCAACAGCGACCATTCGGCTACGGAGATACTGCGTTAAAACCATAACGTTGTGACAACCTAAAGATAACTAAATAAATAAAACCCACTGTTTGCGCCTTTTAACGAGACACATTTCTATTCCAACACCGTTCAACCGGCTACGGAGGGACTGCGTCCATGGCATAACGTTGTGACAAACTTAAGATAACTAAATAAATAAAACCCACTTTTTGCGCCTTTTAACGAGGCACATTCCTATTGCAACAGCGTCCAACCGGCTACGGAGAGACTGCGTCCAAGGCAAAACGTTGTGACAACCTTAAGATAACTAAATAAATAAAACCCATTGTTTGCGCCTATTAACGCAGTACATTCCTAGTGGAATAGCGTCCAACCGGCTACGGAGTTACTGCGTCCAAGGTATAACGTTGTGACAACCTTAAGATAACTATATAAATAAAATCCACTGTTTGCGCCTTTTAACGAGGCACATTCCTATTGCAACAGCGTCCAACCGGCTACGGAGAGACTGCGTCCAAGTCAAAACGTTGTGACAACCTTAAGATATCTAAATAAATAAAACCCACTATTTGCGCCTTGTAACGAGGTACATTCATATTGCAAAAGCGTCCAACCTTCTACGGAGAGACTGCGTCCAAGGCATAACGTTGTGACAACCTTAAGATAATTAAATAAATAAAACCACTGTTTGCGTCTTTTTACAAGGCACATTCCTGTTGCAACAGCGTCCAACCGGCTACGGAGGGGCTGCGTCCAAGGCATAACGTTGTGACAACCTTAAGATAACTAAATAAATAAAACCCACTGTTTGCGCCTTTTAACGAGGCAAGTTCCTATTGCAACAGCGTCCAACCGGCTACGGAAGGGCTGCGTCCATGGCATAGCGTTGTGATAAGCTTAAGATAACTAAATGAATAAAACCCACTGTTTGCGCCTTTTAACGAGTTACATTTCTATTGCAACAGCGTCCCACCGGCTACGGAGTTACTGCGTCCAAGGCATAACGTTGTGACAACCTTAAGATAACTAAATAAATAAAACCCACTGTTTGCGCCTTTGAACGAGGCAAGTTCCTATTGCAACAGCGTCCAACCGGCTACAGAGGGACTGCGTCCAAGGCATAAAGTTGTGACAACCTTAAGATAACTAAATAAATAAAACCCATTGTTTGCGCCTATTAACGCAGTACATTCCTAGTGCAATAGCGTCCAACCGGCTACGGAGTTACTGCGTCCAAGGTATAACGTTGTGACAACCTTAAGATAACTATATAAATAAAATCCACTGTTTGCGCCTTTTAACGAGGCACATTCCTATTGCAACAGCGTCCAACCAGCTACGGAGAGACTGCGTCCAAGGCAAAACGTTGTGACAACCTTAAGATAACTAAATAAATAAAACCCATTGTTTGCGCCTATTAACGCAGTACATTCCTAGTGCAATAGCGTCCAACCGGCTACGGAGTTACTGCGTCCAAGGTATAACGTTGTGACAACCTTAAGATAACCATATAAATAAAATCCACTGTTTGCGCCTTTTAACGAGGCACATTCCTATTGCAACAGCGTCCAACCGGCTACGGAGAGACTGCGTCCAAGGCATAACGTTGTGACAACCTTAAGATAATTAAATAAATAAAACCACTGTTTGCGTCTTTTAACAAGGCACATTCGTGTTGCAACAGCGTCCAACCGGCTACGGAGGGGCTGCGTCCAAGGCATAACGTTGTGACAACCTTAAGATAACTAAATAAATAAAACCCACTGTTTGCGCCTTTTAACGAGGCAAGTTCCTATTGCAACAGCGTCCAACCGGCTACGGAGGGGCTGCGTCCAAGGCATAACGTTGTGATAACCTAAAGATAACTAAATAAATAAAACCCACTGTTGGCGGCTTTTAACGAGGTACATTCCTATTGCAACAATGTCCAACCGGCTACAGAGGGACTGCGTCCAAGGCATAACGTTGTGATAACCTAAAGATAACTAAATAAATAAAACCCACTGTTTGCGCCTTTTAACGAGGTACATTCCTATTGCAACAATGTCCAACCGGCTACAGAGGGACTGCGTCCAAGGCATAACGTTGTGATAACCTAAAGATAACTAAATAAATAAAACCCACTGTTGGCGGCTTTTAACGAGGTACATTCCTATTGCAACAACGTCCAACCGGCTACAGAGGGACTGCGTCCAAGGCATAACGTTGTGATAACCTACAGATAACTAAATAAATAAAACCCACTGTTTGCGCCTTTTAACGAGGTACATTCCTATTGCAACAATGTCCAACCGGCTACAGAGGGACTCCGTCCAAGGCATAACGTTGTGATAACCTAAAGATAACTAAATAAATAAAACCCACTGTTGGCGGCTTTTAACGAGGCACACTAATATTGCAACAGCGTACAACAAACGGTTACAGAGAGACTGCGTCAAAGACATAACGTTGTGACAACCTAAAGATAACTAAATAAATAAAACCTACTGTTTGCGCCTTTTAACGAGGTACATTCCTATTGCAACAATGTCCAACCGGCTACGGAGGGACTGCGTACAAGGCATAACATTGTGATAACCTAAAGGTAACTAAATAAATAAAACCCACTGTTTGCGCCTTTTAACGAGGTACATTCCTTTTGCAACAATGTCCAACCGGCTACGGAGGGGCTGCGTAAAAGGCATAACGTTGTTACAACCTTAGGATAACTAAATAAATAAAACCCACTGTTTGCGCCATTTAACGAGGCACATTCCTATTGCAACAGCTTCCAACCAGCTACGGAGGGACTGCTTCCTAGGCATAACTTCGTGACAACCTTAAGATAACTATGTAAATAAAATCCACTGTTTGCGCCTTCTAAAGAGGCACATTCCTATTCCAACAGCGACCATTCGGCTACGGAGAGACTGCGTTAAAACCATAACGTTGTGACAACCTAAAGATAACTAAATAAATAAAACCCACTGTTTGCGCCTTTTAACGAGACACATTTCTATTCCAACACCGTTCAACCGGCTACGGAGGGACTGCGTCCAAGGCATAACGTTGTGACAAACTTAAGATAACTAAATAAATAAAACCCACTGTTTGCGCCTTTTAACGATACACATTCCTATTCCAACAGCGTTCAACCGGCTACAGAGGGACTGCGTCCAAGGCATAACGTTGTGACAAACTTAAGATAACTAAATAAATAAAACCCACTGTTTGCGCCTTTTAACGAGTTACATTTCTATTGCAACAGCGTCACACCGGCTACGGAGTTACTGCGTCCAAGGCATAACGTTGTGACAACCTTAAGATAACTAAATAAATAAAATCCACTGTTTGCGCCTTTGAACGAGGCAAGTTCCTATTGCAACAGCGTCCAACCGGCTACAGAGGGACTGCGTCCAAGGCATACCGTTGTGACAACCTTAAGATAACTAAATAAATAAAACCCATTGTTTGCGCCTATTAACGCAGTACATTCCTAGTGCAATAGCGTCCAACCGGCTACGGAGTTACTGCGTCCAAGGTATAACGTTGTGACAACCTTAAGATAACTATATAAATAAAATCCACTGTTTGCGCCTTTTAACGAGGCACATTCCTATTCCAACAGCGACCATTCGGCTACGGAGATACTGCGTTAAAACCATAACGTTGTGACAACCTAAAGATAACTAAATAAATAAAACCCACTGTTTGCGCCTTTTAACGAGACACATTTCTATTCCAACACCGTTCAACCGGCTACGGAGGGACTGTGTCCAAGGCATAACGTTGTGACAAACTTAAGATAACTAAATAAATAAAACCCACTGTTTGCGCCTTTTAACGAGGCACATTCCTATTGCAACAGCGTCCAACCGGCTACGGAGAGACTGCGTCCAAGGCAAAACGTTGTGACAACCTTAAGATAACTAAATAAATAAAACCGATTGTTTGTGCCTATTAACGCAGTACATTCCTAGTGGAATAGCGTCCAACCGGCTACGGAGTTACTGCGTCCAAGGTATAACGTTGTGACAACCTTAAGATAACTATATAAATAAAATCCACTGTTTGCGCCTTTTAACGAGGCACATTCCTATTGCAACAGCGTCCAACCGGCTACGGAGAGACTGCGTCCAAGTCAAAACGTTGTGACAACCTTAAGATATCTAAATAAATAAAACCCACTATTTGCGCCTTGTAACGAGGTACATTCATATTGCAAAAGCGTCCAACCTTCTACGGAGAGACTGCGTCCAAGGCATAACGTTGTGACAACCTTAAGATAATTAAATAAATAAAACCACTGTTTGCGTCTTTTAACAAGGCACATTCCTGTTGCAACAGCGTCCAACCGGCTACGGAGGGGCTGCGTCCAAGGCATAACGTTGTGACAACCTTAAGATAACTAAATAAATAAAACCCACTGTTTGCGCCTTTTAACGAGGCAAGTTCCTATTGCAACAGCGTCCAACCGGCTACGGAGGGGCTGCGTCAAAGGCATAACGTTGTGATAAGCTTAAGATAACTAAATGAATAAAACCCACTGTTTGCGCCTTTTAACGAGTTACATTTCTATTGCAACAGCGTCCCACCGGCTACGGAGTTACTGCGTCCAAGGCATAACGTTGTGACAACCTTAAGATAACTAAATAAATAAAACCCACTGTTTGCGCCTTTGAACGAGGCAAGTTCCTATTGCAACAGCGTCCAACCGGCTACAGAGGGACTGCGTCCAAGGCATAAAGTTGTGACAACCTTAAGATAACTAAATAAATAAAACCCATTGTTTGCGCCTATTAACGCAGTACATTCCTAGTGCAATAGCGTCCAACCGGCTACGGAGTTACTGCGTCCAAGGTATAACGTTGTGACAACCTTAAGATAACTATATAAATAAAATCCACTGTTTGCGCCTTTTAACGAGGCACATTCCTATTGCAACAGCGTCCAACCAGCTACGGAGAGACTGCGTCCAAGGCAAAACGTTGTGACAACCTTAAGATAACTAAATAAATAAAACCCATTGTTTGCGCCTATTAACGCAGTACATTCCTAGTGCAATAGCGTCCAACCGGCTACGGAGTTACTGCGTCCAAGGTATAACGTTGTGACAACCTTAAGATAACCATATAAATAAAATCCACTGTTTGCGCCTTTTAACGAGGCACATTCCTATTGCAACAGCGTCCAACCGGCTACGGAGAGACTGCGTCCAAGGCATAACGTTGTGACAACCTTAAGATAATTAAATAAATAAAACCACTGTTTGCGTCTTTTAACAAGGCACATTCGTGTTGCAACAGCGTCCAACCGGCTACGGAGGGGCTGCGTCCAAGGCATAACGTTGTGACAACCTTAAGATAACTAAATAAATAAAACCCACTGTTTGCGCCTTTTAACGAGGCAAGTTCCTATTGCAACAGCGTCCAACCGGCTACGGAGGGGCTGCGTCCAAGGCATAACGTTGTGATAACCTAAAGATAACTAAATAAATAAAACCCACTGTTGGCGGCTTTTAACGAGGTACATTCCTATTGCAACAATGTCCAACCGGCTACAGAGGGACTGCGTCCAAGGCATAACGTTGTGATAACCTAAAGATAACTAAATAAATAAAACCCACTGTTTGCGCCTTTTAACGAGGTACATTCCTATTGCAACAATGTCCAACCGGCTACAGAGGGACTGCGTCCAAGGCATAACGTTGTGATAACCTAAAGATAACTAAATAAATAAAACCCACTGTTGGCGGCTTTTAACGAGGTACATTCCTATTGCAACAACGTCCAACCGGCTACAGAGGGACTGCGTCCAAGGCATAACGTTGTGATAACCTACAGATAACTAAATAAATAAAACCCACTGTTTGCGCCTTTTAACGAGGTACATTCCTATTGCAACAATGTCCAACCGGCTACAGAGGGACTCCGTCCAAGGCATAACGTTGTGATAACCTAAAGATAACTAAATAAATAAAACCCACTGTTGGCGGCTTTTAACGAGGCACACTAATATTGCAACAGCGTACAACAAACGGTTACAGAGAGACTGCGTCAAAGACATAACGTTGTGACAACCTAAAGATAACTAAATAAATAAAACCTACTGTTTGCGCCTTTTAACGAGGTACATTCCTATTGCAACAATGTCCAACCGGCTACGGAGGGACTGCGTACAAGGCATAACATTGTGATAACCTAAAGGTAACTAAATAAATAAAACCCACTGTTTGCGCCTTTTAACGAGGTACATTCCTTTTGCAACAATGTCCAACCGGCTACGGAGGGGCTGCGTAAAAGGCATAACGTTGTTACAACCTTAGGATAACTAAATAAATAAAACCCACTGTTTGCGCCATTTAACGAGGCACATTCCTATTGCAACAGCTTCCAACCAGCTACGGAGGGACTGCTTCCTAGGCATAACTTCGTGACAACCTTAAGATAACTATGTAAATAAAATCCACTATTTGCGCCTTCTAAAGAGGCACATTCCTATTCCAACAGCGACCATTCGGCTACGGAGAGACTGCGTTAAAACCATAACGTTGTGACAACCTAAAGATAACTAAATAAATAAAACCCACTGTTTGCGCCTTTTAACGAGACACATTTCTATTCCAACACCGTTCAACCGGCTACGGAGGGACTGCGTCCAAGGCATAACGTTGTGACAAACTTAAGATAACTAAATAAATAAAACCCACTGTTTGCGCCTTTTAACGATACACATTCCTATTCCAACAGCGTTCAACCGGCTACAGAGGGACTGCGTCCAAGGCATAACGTTGTGACAAACTTAAGATAACTAAATAAATAAAACCCACTGTTTGCGCCTTTTAACGAGGTACATTCCTATTGCAACAGCCTTCAACCGGCTACGGAGTTACTGCGTCCAAGGCATAACGTTGTGACAAACTTAAGATAACTAAATAAATAAAACCCACTGTTTGCGCCTTTTAACGAGTTACATTTCTATTGCAACAGCGTCACACCGGCTACGGAGTTACTGCGTCCAAGGCATAACGTTGTGACAACCTTAAGATAACTAAATAAATAAAATCCACTGTTTGCGCCTTTGAACGAGGCAAGTTCCTATTGCAACAGCGTCCAACCGGCTACAGAGGGACTGCGTCCAAGGCATACCGTTGTGACAACCTTAAGATAACTAAATAAATAAAACCCATTGTTTGCGCCTATTAACGCAGTACATTCCTAGTGCAATAGCGTCCAACCGGCTACGGAGTTACTGCGTCCAAGGTATAACG
Organism: Prosapia bicincta; assembly: GCA_036971475.1. NCBI lineage: Eukaryota > Metazoa > Arthropoda > Insecta > Hemiptera > Cercopidae > Prosapia > Prosapia bicincta. The sequence continues at coordinate 217,848,817 of JBAIZL010000005.1, forward strand.
TTGTGACAACCTTAAGATAACTATATAAATAAAATCCACTGTTTGCGCCTTTTAACGAGGCACATTCCTATTCCAACAGCGACCATTCGGCTACGGAGATACTGCGTTAAAACCATAACGTTGTGACAACCTAAAGATAACTAAATAAATAAAACCCACTGTTTGCGCCTTTTAACGAGACACATTTCTATTCCAACACCGTTCAACCGGCTACGGAGGGACTGCGTCCAAGGCATAACGTTGTGACAAACTTAAGATAACTAAATAAATAAAACCCACTGTTTGCGCCTTTTAACGAGGCACATTCCTATTGCAACAGCGTCCAACCGGCTACGGAGAGACTGCGTCCAAGGCAAAACGTTGTGACAACCTTAAGATAACTAAATAAATAAAACCCATTGTTTGCGCCTATTAACGCAGTACATTCCTAGTGGAATAGCGTCCAACCGGCTACGGAGTTACTGCGTCCAAGGTATAACGTTGTGACAACCTTAAGATAACTATATAAATAAAATCCACTGTTTGCGCCTTTTAACGAGGCACATTCCTATTGCAACAGCGTCCAACCGGCTACGGAGAGACTGCGTCCAAGTCAAAACGTTGTGACAACCTTAAGATATCTAAATAAATAAAACCCACTATTTGCGCCTTGTAACGAGGTACATTCATATTGCAAAAGCGTCCAACCTTCTACGGAGAGACTGCGTCCAAGGCATAACGTTGTGACAACCTTAAGATAATTAAATAAATAAAACCACTGTTTGCGTCTTTTAACAAGGCACATTCCTGTTGCAACAGCGTCCAACCGGCTACGGAGGGGCTGCGTCCAAGGCATAACGTTGTGACAACCTTAAGATAACTAAATAAATAAAACCCACTGTTTGCGCCTTTTAACGAGGCAAGTTCCTATTGCAACAGCGTCCAACCGGCTACGGAAGGGCTGCGTCCATGGCATAGCGTTGTGATAAGCTTAAGATAACTAAATGAATAAAACCCACTGTTTGCGCCTTTTAACGAGTTACATTTCTATTGCAACAGCGTCCCACCGGCTACGGAGTTACTGCGTCCAAGGCATAACGTTGTGACAACCTTAAGATAACTAAATAAATAAAACCCACTGTTTGCGCCTTTGAACGAGGCAAGTTCCTATTGCAACAGCGTCCAACCGGCTACAGAGGGACTGCGTCCAAGGCATAAAGTTGTGACAACCTTAAGATAACTAAATAAATAAAACCCATTGTTTCGCCTATTAACGCAGTACATTCCTAGTGCAATAGCGTCCAACCGGCTACGGAGTTACTGCGTCCAAGGTATAACGTTGTGACAACCTTAAGATAACTATATAAATAAAATCCACTGTTTGCGCCTTTTAACGAGGCACATTCCTATTGCAACAGCGTCCAACCAGCTACGGAGAGACTGCGTGCAAGGCAAAACGTTGTGACAACCTTAAGATAACTAAATAAATAAAACCCATTGTTTGCGCCTATTAACGCAGTACATTCCTAGTGCAATAGCGTCCAACCGGCTACGGAGTTACTGCATCCAAGGTATAACGTTGTGACAACCTTAAGATAACCATATAAATAAAATCCACTGTTTGCGCCTTTTAACGAGGCACATTCCTATTGCAACAGCGTCCAACCGGCTACGGAGAGACTGCGTCCAAGGCATAACGTTGTGACAACCTTAAGATAATTAAATAAATAAAACCACTGTTTGCGTCTTTTAACAAGGCACATTCGTGTTGCAACAGCGTCCAACCGGCTACGGAGGGGCTGCGTCCAAGGCATAACGTTGTGACAACCTTAAGATAACTAAATAAATAAAACCCACTGTTTGCGCCTTTTAACGAGGCAAGTTCTTATTGCAACAGCGTCCAACCGGCTACAGAGGGACTGCGTCCAAGGCATAACGTTGTGACAACCTTAAGATAACTAAATAAATAAAACCACTGTTTGCGCCTTTTAACAAGGCACATTCCTGTTGCAACAGCGTCCAACCGGCTACGGAGGGGCTGCGTCCAAGGCATAACGTTGTGACAACCTTAAGATAACTAAATGAATAAAACCCACTGTTTGCGCATTTTAACGATGCAAGTTAATATTGCAACAGCGTCCAACCGGCTACGGAGGGGCTGCGTCCAAGGCATAACGTTGTGACAACCTTAAGATAACTAAATAAATAAAACCCATTGTTTGCTTCTTTTAACGAGAGACATTAATATTGCAGCAGCGTCCAACCGGCTACGGAGAGACTGCGTCCAAGTCAAAACGTTGTGACAACCTTAGGATAACTAAATAAATAAAACCCAATGTTTGCGTCTTATAACGAGGCACATTCCTATTGCAACAGCGTCCAACCGGCTACAGAGGGACTGCGTCCAAGGCATAACGTTGTGATAACCTAAAGATAACTAAATAAATAAAACCCACTGTTGGCGGCTTTTAACGAGGTACATTCCTATTGCAACAATGTCCAACCGGCTACAGAGGGACTGCGTCCAAGGCATAACGTTGTGATAACCTAAAGATAACTAAATAAATAAAACCCACTGTTTGCGCCTTTTAACGAGGTACATTCCTATTGCAACAATGTCCAACCGGCTACGGAGGGACTGCGTCCAAGGCATAACTTTGTGATAACCTAAAGATAACTAAATAAATAAAACCAACTGTTTGCGCCTTCTAACGAGGTACATTCCTATTGCAACAGCGTCCAACCGGCTACAGAGGGACTGCGTCCAAGGCATAACTTTGTGACAACCTTAAGATAACTAAATAAATAAATCCCACTGTTTGCGCCTTTTAACGAGGCACATTCTTATTGCAAAAGCGTCCAACCGGCTACGGAGAGACTGCGTCCAAGGCATAACATTGTGACAACCTTAAGATAACTAAATAAATAAAACCCACTGTTTGCGCCTTTTAATGAGCTACATTCCTATTGCAACAATGTCCAACCGGCTACGGAGGGACTGCGTCCAAAGCATAACGTTGTGACAACCTTAAGATAACTAAATAAATAAAACTCACTGTTTGCGCCTTTGAACGAGTCACATTAATATTGCAACAGCGTCCAACCGGCTACGGAGAGACTACGTCCAAGGCAAAACGTTGTGACAACCTTAAGATAACTAAATAAACAAAACCCATTGTTTGCGCCTATTAACGCAGTACATTCCTAGTGCAATAGCGTCCATCCGGCTACGGAGTTACTGCGTCCAAGGTATAACGTTGTGACAACCTTAAGATAACTATATAAATAAAATCCACTGTTTGCGCCTTTTAACGAGGCACATTCCTATTGCAACAGCGCCGAACCGGCTACGGAGGGACTGCGTCCAAGGCAAAACGTTGTGACAACCTTAAGATAACTAAATAAATAAAACCCAATGTTTGCGCCTTATAACGAGGCACATTCCTATTGCAACAGCGTCCAACCGGCTACGGAGGGGCTGCGTCCAAGGCATAACGTTGTGACAACCTTAAGATAACTAAATAAATAAAACCCACTGTTTTCGCCTTTTAACGAGGCAAGTTCCTATTGCAACAGCGTCCAACCGGCTACAGAGGGACTGCGTCCAAGGCATAACGTTGTGACAACCTTAAGATAACTAAATAAATAAAACCCACTGTTTTCGCCTTTTAACGAGGCAAGTTCCTATTGCAACAGCGTCCAACCGGCTACAGAGGGACTGCGTCCAAGGCATAACGTTGTGACAACCTAAAGATAACTAAATAAATAAAACCCAATGTTTGCGCCTTATATCGAGGCACATTCCTATTGCAACAGCGTCCAACCGGCTACGGAGAGACTGCATCCAAGGCATAACGTCGTGACAATCTTAAGATAAATAAATAAATAAAACCCATTGTTTGCGCCTATTAACGCAGTACATTCCTAGTGCAATAGCGTCCAACCGGCTACGGAGTTACTGCGTCCAAGGTATAACGTTGTGACAACCTTAAGATAACTAAATAAATAAAACCACTGTTTGCGCCTTTTAACAAGGCACATTCCTGTTGCAACAGCGTCCAACCGGCTACGTAGGGGCTGCGTCCAAGTCATAACGTTGTGACAACCTTAAGATAACTAAATAAATAAAACCCACTGTTTGCGTCTTTTAACGAGGCAAGTTCCTATTACAACCGCGTCCAACCGGCTACGGAGAGACTGCGTCCAAGTCAAAACGTTGTGACAACCTTAAGATAACTAAATAAATAAAACCGACTATTTGCGCCTTTTAACGAGGTACATTCCTATTGCAACAGCGTCCAACCTTCTACGGAGAGACTGCGTCCAAGGCATAACGTTGTGACAACCTTAAAATAACTAAATAAATAAAACCACTGTTTGCGCCTTTTAACAAGGCACATTCCTGTTGCAACAACGTCCAACCGGCTACGTAGGGGCTGCGTCCAAGGCATAACGTTGTGACAACCTTAAGATAACTAAATAAATAAAACCCACTGTTTGCGTCTTTTAACGAGGCAAGTTCCTATTACAACCGCGTCCAACCGGCTACGGAGGGGCTGCGTCCAAGGCATAACGTTGTGACAACCTTAAGATAACTAAATAAATAAAACCCACTGTTTTCGCCTTTTAACGAGACAAGTTCCTATTGCAACAGCGTCCATCCGGCTACAGAGAGACTGCGTCCAAGGCATAACGTTGTGACAACCTTAAGATAAATAAGTAAATAAAACCCATTGTTTGCTTCTTTTAACGAGGCACATTAATATTGCAGCAGCGTCCAACCGGTTACGGAGAGACTGCGTCCAAGGCATAACGTTGTGACAACCTTAAGATAACTAAATAAATAAAACCACTGTTTGCGCCTTTTAACAAGGCACATTCCTGTTGCAACAGCGTCCAACCGGCTACGGAGTTACTGCGTCCAAGGTATAACGTTGTGACAACCTTAAGATAACTATATAAATAAAATCCACTGTTTGCGCCTTTTAACGATGCACATTCCTATTGCAACAGCTTCCAACCGGCTACGGAGAGACTGCGTCCAAGTCAAAACGTTGTGACAACCTTAAGATAACTAAATGAATAAAACCCACTGTTTGCGCCTTTTAACGAGGCAAGTTCCTATTGCAACAGTGTCGAACCAGCTACGGAGAGACTGCGTCCAAGGCAAAACGTTGTGACAACCTTAAGAAAACTAAATAAATAAAACCCATTGTTTGCGCCTATTAACGCAGTACATTCCTAGTGCAATAGCGTCCAACCGGCTACGGAATTACTGCGTCCAAGGTATAACGTTGTGACAACCTTAAGATAATTATATAAATAAAATCCACTGTTTGCGCCTTTTAACGAGGCACATTCCTATTGCAACAGCGTCCAACCGGCTACGGAGAGACTGCGTCCAAGTCAAAACGTTGTGACAACCTTAAGATAACTAAATAAATAAAACCGACTATTTGCGCCTTTTAACGAGGTACATTCCTATTGCAACAGCGTCCAACCTTCTACGGAGAGACTGCGTCCAAGGCATAACGTTGTGACAACCTTAAGATAACTAACTAAATAAAACCCAATGTTTGCGCCTTTTAACGAGGCAAGTTCCTGTTGCAACAGCGTCCAACCGGCTATGGAGGGGCTGCGTCCAAGGCATAACGTTGTGACAACCTTAAGATAAATAAATAAATAAAATCCACTGTTTGCGCCTTTTAACGAGGCACATTCCTATTGTGACAACCTTAAGATAACTAAATAAATAAAACCCACTGTTAGCGTCTTTTAACGAGGCAAGTTCCTATTGCAACAGCGTCCAACCGGCTACGGAGGGGCTGCGTCCAAGGCATAACGTTGTGACAACCTTAAGATAACTAAATAAATAAAACCCACTGTTTTCGCCTTTTAACGAGACAAGTTCCTATTGCAACAGCGTCCAACCGGCTACAGAGGGACTGCGTCCAAGGCATAACGTTGTGACAACCTTAAGATAAATAAGTAAATAAAACCCATTGTTTGCTTCTTTTAACGAGGCACATTAATATTGCAGCAGCGTCCAACCGGCTACGGAGAGACTGCGTCCAAGGCATTGTGACAACCTTAAGATAACTAAATAAATAAAACCACTGTTTGCGCCTTTTAACAAGGCACATTCCTGTTGCAACAGCGTCCAACCGGCTACGGAGGGGCTGCGTCCAAGGCATAACGTTGTGACAACCTTAAGATAACTAAATAAATAAAACCCACTGTTTGCGCCTTTTAACGAGGCAAGTTCCTGTTGCAACAGCGTCCAACCGGCTACGGAGGGGCTGCGTCCAAGGCATAACGTTGTGACAACCTTAAGATAACTAAATAAATAAAACCACTGTTTGCGCCTTTTAACAAGGCACATTCCTGTTGCAACAGTGTCCAACCGGCTACGGAGGGGCTGCGTCCAAGGCATAACGTTGTGACAACCTAAAGATAACTAAATAAATAAAACCACTATTTGCGCCTTTTAACAAGGCACATTCCTGTTGCAACAGCGTCCAACCGGCTACGGAGGGGCTGCGTCCAAGGCATAACGTTGTGACAACCTTAAGATAACTAAATAAATAAAACCACTGTTTGCGCCTTTTAACAAGGCACATTCCTGTTGCAACAGCGTCCAACCGGCTACGGAGGGGCTGCGTCCAAGGCATAACGTTGTGACAACCGTAAGATAACTAAATAAATAAAACCCACTGTTTTCGCCTTTTAACGATGCAAGTTCCTGTTGCAACAGCGTCCAACCGGCTACGGAGGGGCTGCGTCAAAGGCATAACGTTGTGACAACCTTAAGATAACTAAATAAATAAAACCCATTGTTTGCGCCTTTTAACGAGGCACATTAATATTGCAGCAGCATCCAACCGGCTACGGAGGGGCTGCGTCCAAGGCATAACGATGTGGCAACCTTAAGATAACTAAATCAATAAAACCCACTGTTGTTTGCGCCTCTTAACGAGGTACATTCTTATTGCAACAATGTCCAACCGGCTACAGAGAGACTGCGTCCAAGGCAAAACGTTGTGACAACCTTAAGATAACTAAATAAATAAAACCCAATGTTTGCGCCTTTTAACAAGGCACATTCCTGTTGCAACAGCGTCCAACCGGCTACGGAGGGGCTGCGTCCAAGGCATAACGTTGTGACAACCTTAAGATAACTAAATAAATAAAACCCACTGTTTGCGCCTTTTATCGAGGCAAGTTCCTATTGCAAAAGCGTCCAACCGACTACGGAGAGACTGCGCCCAAGACCCAACGTTGTGACAACCTTAAGATAACTAAATAAATAAAACCCACTTTTTGCGCCTCTTAACGAGGCACATTCTATTGCAACAACGTCCAAACGGCTACGGAGGGACTGCGTCCAAGGCATAACTTTGTGACAACCCTAAGATAACTAAATAAATAAAACCCACTTTTTGCGCCTCTTAACGAGGCACATTCTATTGCAACAACGTCCAAACGGCTACGGAGGGACTGCGTCCAAGGCATAACGTTGTGACAACCTAAAGATAACTAAATAAATAAAACCCACTGTTTGCGCCTTATAACGAGGCACATTGCTATTGAAACAGCGTCCAACCGGCTACGGAGAGACTGCGTTCAAGGCGTAACGTTGTGACAACTTTTTTTTTTTTTTTTTTTTTTTTTTTTAACTTGGGAGCGGGTTTAATTGCCCGAAGCACTGCTACCTTAAGGTACTTACCTCCCTGATCTAGTCAAATAACCCCTTCCCTCTTACCAGGTTTAGGAGTTTTCTGACTACAGTTTTACCTTCAGCATCCACCAAAGCCGTTCCATCACCATAGAGGTTGAAGCGCCTCTCAGCAAGTACTTCACATCTGTAAATAATGTGTGTGGCAGTCTCCAGTTCCTGCCCGCATAATCTGCACACTGGTTCATCTTTGTAGATACCTATTTTATGCAAATGTTTCCTTAGTCCACAGTGTCCCGTGAGTAGACCTGTGGCTATCCTCAATTCCTGCCTAGACAGATAGATGGGACTCTTCTGCAGCCCCAAGGAAGGTTTCCTAAGGGTTAGCTTACTGTGTCTCATTCCTTCGGCCCTGATCCAGTGTTCACAGTGTCTTTCAGCCATCCACCTTCGCACTGCCATCTTGACCATGGATTTGGAAATATCTACCGCAGGCTCCGGTCCAATCAGGGGAGTCGAAGACCCCTCCCTGGCCAGCGCATCTGCGGCTTCATTTCCAAGTATTCCCCTATGCCCTGGCACCCAACCTATCATGATTTGATTGTGCCTTGCCAGAGCTTGTAGGTTAATTAGGCACTCCCTGACTATGGCCGAGGTGACCACGTGTCCGTTTAGTGCCTTAATTGCTGCCTGACTGTCGGAGAAAATAGCAATCCGGGTCCCGTGTGTTTCCCTTCTTGCTATCTCTCCCAGACAGGCATTTATAGCATATACTTCGGCCTGAAAGACAGAGGTATGCCTCCCCAAGGAAAAAACTAGTTCTACCCTTGGGTTTTTACAATACACCCCCGCTCCAGTGCCGAAGTCCATCCTGGAGCCATCTGTGTACCAGATCTGAGCTCCCGATGTTAATGTCCCTGACCATTCCATCATAGTTTGGTGGACCTGGTCAGGTGCAAACATTCGAGTAATGTGGTCGCTGCTCATTTCCAAGACGGGTTCTTTGACCACGCACTCGATACTCATATGTCCCGAGACATCTGGGAGGTTAGCCCAGTTGCTCGAGTTTCGCAATCTCCATGCCGCCAGCCTCGCCTCTCCCCTAAGGACAAGCTCAAGGGGAGGGAGGTTAAGCATTACTTCCATTGCTGCACCTGGTGTAGTTGACATCGCTCCCAGTGTGCACAGACAGGCCAATCTCTGGATAGAGCTCAGTTTAGCTCTTGTCTGTGCCTGGTTGGCCTTTGTCCACCACACCAGAGCTCCATAGGTAATCATAGGTCTTATTACCCTCAGATACATCCAGTGCATCATTGATGGCTTCAGTCCCCATTTCTTACCCACCATTCTTCTCACAGTCATCAGTGCCCTTTTGGCCCTGTTAACTGTCCTCTCAAGATGTGGGTTCCAGGTGAGTTTCCTGTCCAGAGTAACTCCCAGGTACGTCACCTCCCCCCCCAAACTCAAGGTATTCACCAAACAAGCGGGGCATCCTGGTCGTCAGATCTTTTCGCTGTCTGGTGAAGTTAATGAGAGCAGTCTTTTTTGGATTTACCCTAAGGTTCTCCTTTTTACACCACTCTTCAATCAGTCGTAGAGGATTTCTGATTACCTCAAGGACTGTATCAGGGAATCTGCCCAGGATCAGAACAACTATGTCATCCGCATATCCTAGACAGAAGTACCCTTGTTCATTCAGGAGTTCAATAAGGTTGTCAACCACTAGGCACCACAACAGAGGAGAGAGAACCCCCCCCCCCTGTGCACAGCCCAGACTTGTCTCCGCCCTTCTGACCTCCCCTGCCACCTCTACAGAAATGCTTCTGTTTGTTAGCATTGAACTTATCCAACCACAAGTGGTTGCATCCACTCCATGACGTCTTGCACCACTTACCATCGTCTCCACCGAGGGGTTATTGAAAGCCCCTTCAATGTCGAGGAAGGCACCTATGGCACAACCTTTCTTGGCGATTATTTGCTCAATCCTACCAACCACTTGATGGAGAGCTCCCTCGCAGGATTTCCCCGGTTGATAAGCATACTGGTTCCAATGCAGTGGTTTTATGGCCAAAGCACCCCCCCCCCCTAATATGCCTATCAACCAGTTTTTCAAGTCCCTTAAGAACAAAGGACATGAGTGTAATAGGTCTGTATCCTTTCCCTTCCGATTGGTTACCGGTGGGCTTAGGTATAAAGACCACCTTACTAGCTTTCCAGGCTGCCGGCACATGCCCTAAAGCAATGCTTAGCCTGTATAATTTAGTAAGTACCAGTACCAGCAAATCCATTCTCCGCTGCAGCAGCACAGGATAGATCCCATCTGGACCTGGAGATTTGTAGGGTTTAAATGTGCCAATAGCCCATCTTACCCTTTGTGGAGTTACTATCCTCCTTGCCACTTCCCAGTCCTCCCTCTTACCACGTCTTGTGGAGAGTTTGGCAACTGGTTCAGTGTCTGCTCCCCCAAGTTTCCTCAGGGTACTGGAAGGGAAATGTGTTCTGATTAATTCTTCCACAGTTTCCCCTGCAGTTTTTGTTATATTTCCCAGTGGGGTTCTTAGCATCCCCACCGGGTTAACTGGGTCCTTAGAGAGGACTTTATGCAGTCGTGCCCCTTCCAGAGTTTTGTCAATCTCTTGACAAAACTCCTTCCAGGACTTCCTGCGTGCGTCTCTAATTGCCCTGTTGTATTCGGTTAGTGTTTTCCTATACTGGTCCCACTCCCCGTTCTTTTTTGCTCTATTAAAGAGTCTCCTGGTGGTCTTCCGAAGTTTGGCTAGCTTCTTGTTCCACCAATGCGGATCCCCTACTTTTCTCCCCTCACTAAGAGGGCAGTTATCAGTAAAGGATTCTACTATAGCCTCGCCAACCAATGCGGCAGAGTCTTCTAGCTCTCTCCTCCCACCATACTCCAATCCAGCCTCCTCAATCCGAACTCCCAGGTCCCTCCTGTAGGAGTCCCAGTCTGTTCTTCTTGGATCCCTGGTTGGCCGAAGCATGGCTGGATTTAGAGAGATATCATACCTAATATGTCTGTGGTCAGAAGAAGATGGTTCATCCGACACATGCCAGTTTAGTACATACCTAGCCGTCTGGTTCGATGCCACCGTAATGTCCAGGACCTTCTGTCTGGCCCTAGTGACAAACGTCGGCTCTTCCCCCTGATTTAAGACTAGTAAATTCTTAGAGCTAAGATAAGCTAAAAGTTCCTCACCTCTAGTGTTGGTACCTGTACTTCCCCACGAAGTGTGATGGGGGTTAGCATCCATCCCCACCAGCAGCTCCTCATCCACAGCCCCGCAGTGCTCGACCAGCCTCCTCAGCTCTTGTGTTGGTAGAGTCCCCGCGTAGTCAAAGGGGAGATATGCCGTGGCAAGGTTCAGCCTCTTCATCCTCCCCTCCGCCCGCAGCTCCACCGTCACTGCTATTAAGTCCCTGCAGCAGAAGTCCGTTAGTACAAAAGCACTCAACCCCCTCCTAACCAGGATACACGTCCTGGGAACACCGGAGTCCTTATCGTACAACAACTTACCTCCAGATGTCGCCAGCCCGCATATTCGTCCTCCAGAAATCCATGGCTCCTGGATGAGAACCAAGTCCACCTCTCCCCTGTCCAGCATCCTACACACGACAGCACTCGCCGCCCTGCTATGCTGTAGGTTCACTTGGAGGATCTTGATCATTGTTCTGCTTAATTTGCAGTCGCCTGGGTCCGCAGAGCAGCCCCAGTACTAGACAGCGTGCTCAACTCTACAGCCACTTCACCGGTTTCTGCAGTCGGCAGCTTGTCAGCCGCCCCCGCACCCCCAGTGATGGTTGCCGTTGACACATCTGCTACAGACTCACGGTTTGCCGTCTCATTGGCTCCCACTGTCTGTGCAGTCTCGAAATCAATTCTTTTACTTACTTGGTCCATTAAAGTCCCACGAGTATGGGGGAAATAACGGTCGACCAGAGCAGAGCCCCCACTGCCCTGGCAAGACAACATACAATGAGGTTTTGTCTGGTTCCTCAAGGGGATCGTGTGCAACTGCATTTTATACCCTGCAGCCATTCATCCTTCGGCACGATGCCTTTCCACCTTGGATTGGGTATTCAGTCACTGACCTTGAAGCACACCCCAAGTTCAGGACATTATTAACTGTTGCTCATGAAGCGAACAGCCTGCTTTACTCTCTTTTTTACAACTGTGTCGTTAGGGTAGTTTCCCGCCCATACTTCACTGTCGCATTGCCCTTGGTTCACCCGAGAGGTGAGAGTAGCATTGTGAGGACTTAATTCCCAACTACCCCAGTCTCCCTAGTCAGAGCAGTTATTTCTACCGCCCTCAACCGGTTGACTGACGAGGAGGGATAATTCCTCACCTTTGAACCATAGCCTTGGTCCAGGCCTGCATATTCAGAAACCTTCCGGAATCCTTATTCACAGGTAACCTACATTTCTGTAGGCCGTCCCACTATCCGCCACCTGTGGACCCGCCCGGTTGCTCAGGCCAGCTTGCCGGGTGTGACAACCTTAAGATAACTAAATAAATGAAACCCACTGTTTGCGCCTTTTAACGAGGCACATCCCTATGGCAACAGCTTCCAACCGGCTACGGAGAGACTGCGTTCAAAGCATAACGTTGTGACAACCTTATGATAACTAAATTAATAAAACCCACTGTTTGTGACTTAATGAGGCACATTCCTATGGCTACAGCGTCCAACCGGATACAGAGAGACTGCGTTCAAGGAGACGATTGCCATGTAATCGAAATGTACATAAAGGAACTTTAATAAAATTAAGATTTTTGTATTGTGATTTTTGGGTTTTATTTGTTTAATTAAAATTAGTCCACAGTGATAAAAAAAAATTGATAACGTCATGTTAGTTTTACAGTAGACCTGGGAATAAGAATATTGGTTAGCGTTATTTGATATTAGGTAAAATCAAAACCGATAAAGTATGTTTAATTTGTAAAACGGTTGTTACACAGTGGGTAAAAACAGATTTATTGCAAATTGTGCCTAATTTTGCAATTCCTTCTATTGTCTTACACTCTCCCTAAATACACCTTGTTCAGATTTTAAATAACGTTCATAAAATAGTTTTTATTCATCAACTCAAGTTCAAATATATTTATTTTCTGGTAGTGGATGACACTTGACGTTAAAACGGGGTTTTTCAAATAATTAATTAATCAAATTTAATGAATTAATCTAAGTTTCATATGGGAGGAAAACCTTTCATAAAAGGGGAAGGTATGCTAATATAGTTATTTCACCTCATTTGCAATTAAATAAGTGACAACATTATTTCATAAAATAGTTGATTTTATGTTAAGGGTTATGTGGTAGAACAGCTGTTTTAATGGATAATGATATTGTTTATATTTAACGCTGTTACTTTATTTATAATAATTGTAACTATTTATTAAATAGTAATTGAAATAAAATTTGTCTTTTAAAAAAGTCCGTGTTAACTGTAATAGTGTTTGGTTTATATTACTTGCTTCCGTTTTTAATTTACAGTTAAACAAAAATTATAATATGTAAAATACAATCGAATATGTCTCTTTTCAAGAGATCGAGAGAAATTTCAAGGAATACGTGAATCATCAAAACTGCTGGATGAGACTTAAAATATGAAGACGAGTAGTTATTGTTTTCTTACATTGAAGACACGTGTCTAATAACAAAAGCTTACAAAATTAAGTAAAATGAAATTCTTAACATATTCATCTTCACTTCTGTTTGAAATGTTCAAGTACATTTTTCTACCTTTCCTAATAACATTACAATATTTTCCTTTGTGGACTCCTTTCGGAATGACTCAATTTACGAAACTTAGATAGTACTCTTAAGAAGTACTATTTAAGTCTTGAAAATGGAGTCATACCAAAAAGCGCCAACAAAGGAAAATATTGTAATGTTATACATACATTTCTTATCGTATAAATTTATGTTTCACAAAAGCAAGTACGATGCAACCTAAATTACCGACATTTTTATTACCTGACAAGCGTAAGAGGGAATTATAATCTTACAACGGGTTCGTGGTTTGTTGTTTACTTAAATACAATAAGATACGTGTTTCACGTAATTTTTATTTCTTGTCCTATTTCAGCTTAGTTTCTTCACCTCTATCCGCGCCTTTATCTCCTTGACATTTTGCCCGCAATTATCTTATCATGCATGTTTCTAAACTACTAATACTTCTTGTTCTCAAATTATGTCAGTACAGTCAGGTCGCCAAGAGAGAGAGAGAAAGAGAATCTATTAGATATGAAAGTAAATAACAAGCGTTTCCTATGTTCATCAAACTACAGTCGGTAACTATTTTTAAAGATTTCTTTCCTTGAAACCTTCTCAGCAACCAAGGAGCTACGTGGTTTAGGTAACCACAATACTTTTTTTTGCGTAGGACAAAATTTAACGAATAATACAATTACAATGAAAATATTGGAAACTACAAAAAAACACAAAAATAATAACAAATAATAGATAACAAGATACTTAAGATTAAATCCTTATGTAGATTTCGATGACCATGTCGTCATCATCATAGGGTTTTATTACACAATTACAATCTAACAAACATGAAGTTACAAACTAGAGTGAAATCTTATTTTTACGAGTGTCACTCTAGTTTGTAACTTCTTGTTTGTTAGACTAATTTTGTAATAAAACCCTATGATGATGACGACATGGCCATCGAAATGTACATAAGGGTATAATCTTAAGTAACTTGTATTATTTGTTGTTTTTTATATTTTTTGTAGTGCTGGGGTTGTTTCTAAGATTTTTATTTTAATATATTGTACCTCTTGATGTTCTATATTATACAATTATTTATCAGAAAATTATATTACTATATTGTAATCATTTATGCTTATTTCAGGTTTTTATAATCACATCGTCTTCCAGACAAACAAAACAACTTTTTCTTAATATCCTACATAATATATGTTTAGTTTAAAAAAAATAAAACTGAACACCTTAATTATAAGTTGCCTCAAAATTTGCCTACATTTTGAGCTTTTTAAACTAAATACGAATAAAACACCAAATAACCACAATATAAATAATTTGATCACCATAAGTAAACAACAGATGTTTTACTCTTTATTTATTTAGTCAAATAATTAGTTTTGTTGTGATTATTGGAATTTTAATTTCTGAAATAACTTTTAGTCAATTACTGGCCCTCAGTTTCTTAAGGAACTAATTATTTACATATTTAAACTTATTAAAATATACGAAATATTCCAGAATTATTTTAAAATTTTGTTTGTTGTAGTAATGAGGTGAGGAACAGTTCATGAAGTCCCAGCACGGCCAGTCACCACAGAAGGACAACTACGGGTAAGCCCTCTATAATTGCCGTAGTGAGAGTTATTCAATTCCTTTTATAAGGTCACACTCTCCCTATAAATATCTTGTTCATATTTTTAATCCAGAATAAAATAATTTGTATTCATCCACTCAAGTTTAAATACAATTGTTTAAAACTTGTAGGGGATGACAGTTGATGTTATAATTTTTTTCAAATGTTAATTGAATTTAAAATGAATCAATTTTTGTATTATATGAAAGAAAAACATTTCACAAAAGAAGCAAGGAATGCAGTATAGTTATTTCGTTTCATTTGGCTTAATAATGAGGATAATATATGATTTCATAAAACAGCTGATTCTATGTTACAGGTTAAGAGGTAGAACAGCTGTTTTAACACATAGGTTATGTTTCTTTATTTATGTTAATTGTAATGATTTAATAACAAGTAACTAAAAATAAAAATTGTCTTTGTTGACTTAAGTAGGAATTTACTTTAAACTAATTGAGTTTATATTATTTGTATGTGTGTGGGATGTTAGAAACCAGCAGATATGTAAGGTTATGTAGTGAAACCGTCTAAATCCCGTACCTGGAACTAATCCTGTGTTAAAGGGACCGTTGTTCACGAATACGAAGCTGTCTATATTTTGTTACAATCAAGCTTCCTTATTCTTTGTACTTTCCACCACCAGGGGAACAGGTCAGCGTGTGTTTCAGAAATGTTTTGATAAAGGCTGTCACCTTACTTTATCAGTACATATTTATTCTACATTTTTACTGTGTTAAGTGATAGTTCAACAGACTCCCTAGGTCTCTCCCTTGGATCCTAGGTCTCTCAGGATTACAAGAGGCTTCCCAAGATATTCACAAGTTAGGGACTTCATAGCCTCCTCAAGTACAAGCCCAAGTCATTTATCTCTAAGAAACTGCTTGAGGAAGTAGTCATCCTTGTTAACATTTTACCATTGTTTAAAGACCATCTGCCTACAATATCCGGTGGCACACCATTTCGCTATTTTAGTCGCTGATATGCCCCTACTTCTGTGGACCCCTTCCTGATTTAGTACCAGCGACAAGCAAAATGAAGAGATTTATAACACTATTAAGGATAACACAACACAGAACACAACAAATTTAAATATTAATTAAGAAGAGGAGGATACGTTTTTGAATATCGGGTGAGCAACACCATACCAGATAGATTTATACATTTATTTATAATATTTATATATTATAATATTTTATAATATTTATAATATTTTAATTGGTGACTAAGTAATAATGATGGGAATATGGATAATTGGTAGTAATGACTATAATACAGTTTACAGTAAAACTGGTAACATAGACATAAAATATATAGCGTTTTATGTAGTGAATCAATCTAAAATAGGGAATTCGAATACTAATAAAAAAAAGTATCATTTGAGTAAGTAACTAGTACGAACCTAAATTCAGGGTAAAAGTAAACAGGGAAGAAGAAAAGATTTACTGTTCTCGGGAGGTGTATTGGGAGAATTTATAGAAAACTCATCACCAGCCTCCACGGGCCGTGGGCGGTGCGCTCAAATACGTTTTATATAAATAAACATAATTCAAATATTATTTGAATCGTTTACCTGCTGCGGGTCGTCTTTATATCTAGAACCTCACTGGTTCCTTCAGAAAGATAGCATGCCGCGGTATGTTCTCCTTCGGTCACCAGGAAGACGCCAAAAACCTGTTCTCGGGGATCTCTACTCGACGACTCTTTTCTTAGCTTGATTCTTTTAAATTTTAATAAGGATTCGGAGAATACATGTTTAGCGCAATTAGCTGTTTCACAGTATTTTTTTTTTTTTTTTTTTTTTTAACCCGGGTCTGAGCCCCCAAAACCCGCCCAGCCCTCGTGGCAGCCAACCTCTAGCGAGCTACCTCCGTCTCACATGCGCATGCGGTTAGTATCCCTACCGCGAATGAAGGAAACAGGATTGATTGCCCATGTACCAAGCTCATAAGCTCTTTCCATGGAGAATCAGGAGATAGTGAAATGAAACAGTACGGTAAGTGTCGCGCTAAGAGCGGGATGAAAAAAACCTGGCAAGAAAGAAACCCTGCCAGGAAAAATCCCGCGACAGATCATGCAGGAACCCTGGGGGCTTGGATCACCTTATGCTATGGAATAAGGAGAGGTATTACCTTGCAAATACCTTGTTAGTGAGTCTATGGCAGGAATGGCATGCACCTCTTCTTCTGCTGCCTACTCGAAACTGAAAAGGCATGCAATCAAATTATTACTTCCGTTGGGGCTAAGCTGCGGCCCTGGAGATGTGCCCCTGCGTCACCTGGAACATAACTGTGAAGCAGAATTTATTAGTATGTATATTTTATTTTGGTGGTATGGTGTGAGCTAGGCGGTCAGTAAGGACAGCGGCCGTCTGTGTGTGTCGTGGGTGGGGTCATATCTACCCAGTGAGGAAATGAGTGTTGATGTTGTATGTGCGTGAGCCTGTTTGTAGAATTTTGTTGCTAAGTGTCGGAGGTGTTGTTTGATGAAAGGCACTTTTAAGTCAGTGTGAAGCAGTGTTAATCTTGTACATCTAGGTGCCTTCGTGATTATTCGCAAAACCTTGTTTTGGAATAACTGTAGTCTGCGTGTGCGTGTGTTACCTGCATGGCCCCAGACGGGTGATGCGTAAGTGAGTATGCTGCGCAACATAGATACGTATATAGTAGTGGCCGCCCGTAGTGAAAGTGGGCTTGTTCTGTTAAGCATAGGATATAGTTGTGTTAATCTAATTGTTGCTTTTTTTAACGTGTTGGTAATGTGAGGGTCCCAAGTCAGGCCTCTGTCGAGTATGACTCCCAGATATTTGACCTGGTTCCCCCAGTGAATGTCCTCGCCTAATAGTTTTAGAGGTGTGTTGAGTTGGTGTGTCCTACGTTTGGAGAGAAGCAAAGCCTGGCACTCGGCCACGTTCACCTTAACTCTCCAGTAGCTCAGCCATGATTCTAGTACTGTAAGGTGGTCCTGTAAATATAAGTGTATTAGATGTGGTTTCCATGACTGAGCGGATAACGCGGTGTCATCTGCAAATATGACCACTTGTGTGTTGAGTGTTGTCGGTATGTCGTTGATGTAGATGTTGAACAATACGGGCCCAATAATTGAGCCCTGAGGGACTCCAGCCCGTATAGTCCGTAGCGTAGATTGAGCTTGATCTACACCAACCCTAAACTTACGGTTGGACAGGTATGAGCTAACTAGGTGTATGAGCCCGTCTGGAAAGCCATAGTGACGAAGTTTCGCTAAGAGCCCGTTGTGCCAGACCCGGTCAAAGGCCTTTTCAATGTCCAGGAAGACTACCCCAGTCGAGCAGTAATTGTTGAAACCCTTGGTTGCATGCTCCACCACTCTCATCAGCTGATGCGTAGCCGAGTGTTTTGTCCTAAAGCCAAATTGCTCTGGCCTCAGTATGTTGTGTGTGTGGATATGCTTGTTGATACGTTTGAGCAAAATTTTTTCAAATACCTTGCCCATCGTATTCAACAAGCTTATCGGTCTATATGAATCAGGTTTGTTGTGGTCTTTTCCCGGTT
The DNA here is from genome assembly GCA_036971475.1 of Prosapia bicincta. Lineage (NCBI taxonomy): Eukaryota > Metazoa > Arthropoda > Insecta > Hemiptera > Cercopidae > Prosapia > Prosapia bicincta. The sequence goes on from JBAIZL010000005.1 coordinate 217,867,369, forward strand.
TGGGGAAGACCAAGATCTTGGCCTCCTTCCAAGCGTCCGGGAAGTGTTGTGTCCGGAGTATAGCATTATAGATGTTTGACAGATAAATGATCGCTTTCTCCGTGAGGTTTTTTAGCGTTGTGTTGGTGATGGTGTCTGGTCCAGGAGCTTTCCTGGAGTTTGTTTGTGAGATTGCCCACTTTATCTCTGTGAATGTAGTGTCAGTGTTTGGCTCTAATGTAGGGCAATAGGCAAACTGTGCTGTTTCTAAATCTACTTTAGCTGTAACGGCTGCATCAGTTGGTTGGTCGTTTGGTTGGAACGTGCTCTCAAGCGTGTCAGCAAACAAGTTAACTTTGTCGACCGGGTCGCCCACCTGCCCATTCGGGCCGATGAGTGGGGGATAGCGCAGCGGTTCTCGCGTGAAGTGTTTGACCATCGGCCAGATGGGAGTGTCTGTTGTGTTTAAGGTCGCCAATTCCGCTTGGAAGCCATCGACTTTGTACTGAATTAGTTCCCGCCTAATTTGCCTCTTAAGGCGATTAAGTGTTGTGTGTGGAACGCATCTGTTTACCCCGTGTTGCAATGCCCGCCGGATCCTATTTCGCCGGGTGATTAGATGTAGTATGTGCCTTGGTATGTGTACATAGTGTCTGGGCTGACATTTAACTGGTACCGCGTTAGTAATCGCAGTACGTATTGCCGTCGTAAGGCTGCCGACGGCTTTGTCTATGTCCAGTGGTGAGTCGACATTTAGGGTGGCAGGTAGAGTGCTGTCCAGCTGGGACCGGAATAACTCCCAGTCAGCCAGTCTGTAGTTCAACACTTTCCTTAGCTCTTTGCGAACAGGGCTTCCAGAAACCGCCATTATCACGGGGTAGTGATCTGAATTCAGATCTCTATCGACGTGAAGTTGCGGTGACACTAGCAGACCTTTCGCAATAGCTATATCCAAAATGTCTTCCGTGTGGTAAGTGCTGTGGTGTGTTGGTTCAGGAGGGGCCAGCAGTATAGCTGTTGTGTTTTTTAAGAAGGTTTGGAGTTGCCGGCCTCCTGTGTTTGTAGACTTACAGCCCCAGCATGTGTGTTTAGAATTGAGGTCCCCGGCGACTATTACCCTACTAGAGGTCTGTAAAAGAACTTCTAAATCGCGAGTGTAATCAACAGAACCCGGGGGTTTGTACGCTGATACAAGTGTTGTTGTGCTGCCGTTGAGCTCAAGCCTAATAGCTGTTGCTTCAACGCATGTGAGTGCGGGCAAAAACAATTCAAAATGTTTAATGCGTTTATCTATTATTATAGCCGTACCGCCGCGGCTTCTAGTTGTCCTGTCAGTGCGGTAAACTTTAAAGTTTGGCATTGAGAATTTATCTTGGGGGTTTAGGTGTGTTTCTGTAATCAGCGCTAGTTTATAGTTGTTTCTTTGCATATAGCGAAGAAGCTCTAGTTTTTTATATTTAACGCCGTTGGCATTCCATATCAGGACCGGTAACCTATCCATGGTTGACAGAGGAGACGTACTGGATGAAGGAAGTCAGGAATTCTGAGAAGGTTTTGGGAGGTGAGGATAAGGTCTTGACAATGAAAAGACCCAGTCCGCCCGTGAAGGCTTCCCAGGTCAGAGCAGAGTTAACAACTCTTAGGAGCGGTTCAAAGGTCCCTTTCGCCCAGTCTATAGAAGCGGACGAGGTAGGTATGGTCAGGGGTGGGTTAACGGGGGCTGCAGGAGCCACATGTGGCTCTGGCTGAGGTTGGGAAACCGTCCTGGCCTTTGTGGGGTTGGGGCGTTTATCCTCTCGTTCCTTTTGCGGGGGATTAACCCTGGCTTTAGGAACGGGGGGTGTCGTTGACGACCCTGCCTTAGGGCCAGAAATGGTATTGGGTGTCAGTAAGTTAGGTGTTGGAATTAGAGCCGGTTTGGGGGAAGTAATGGTAGGAGGTGGCATCTGCACCGGTTTCCCAGAGGTGGCCGAAGCAGATGCTTGGGCTTAGTAAATGTTCGGTGTTGTGTACCGTGGAGCAGGCACCTGCGTTTTTGTTTTGGCTGAAGGGGCCGGTTTTGGGGTTTTATCCCCATCGACCTTCTTCTTTGCCTGGGCCTTGGATTTGGCGACCTGCTTGTAAATGGCGCAGCCTCGATAGTTCGCGGTGTGGTTAGCCCCGCAGAGGATACACTTGAAGTGGTCTCGATCCTTTGTGCAGGTCTTGGAATCGTGGCCCTCGCCACATTTAACGCACCGAGGAGTAGCCTTACAACAGCTTGTTGTATGGCCTATCCTCTGGCAGTTGAAGCATTGCACAGGACCTGTGGGCTGCCTGTAAGCTTCCACTCGTACCCGCATGAAACAAATACTGGTCAGCGCCATTGCTTCACGAGCGTCTTTTTCGGACGCTAGCTCCACAAGGAACATGGGCAGAGGCTCCTTGGTAAAGTGTCCCTTCATTTGGGACACTTTGAGGACCTCCATACCCCTGCTTTTAAGGTCGTTTCCGACCTCCGCTGTTTCGGTGGATTCATCCACCCCTCGAACTACAACTTTAAATGTCCTCGCATTTTCGAGGCGGAATACGTGGTGGGGCACACCCTTCTCCCCAAGGTACCTCTGGAGGTTAATGTAGTCTTCGTAGGTGCTGGTTTGGAGCTTCACTCCATCCTTCACCTTCGTTGCTAAATAAAAGTAAGGGTTGTATTTGGACTTGAATTCCTTACTAATGTCGATTAAGCGGTGGTGATCTGAGTAGATCGTGATTGCAGGGATTTTGGCCGCTGCCCCGGTAGATTTTATGTTTTTAGCTAAGTCTGTCATAGGCGAGTCCGTGACCATTTGTGGAGCTCTGTGAGCCACTGCGCTGGCAACAGCGCCGGCAGTCTTCACAGGGTCCACGGTCTTTCGTTTCGCCGTGGTTTCGGTACCGGAGTCGGACTGGCGTTTGTTTCACAGTACATCGGTCTGCTGAAAAGTGCCGGTCTCTCGTGGCGATCGGTAGAACTACTTATTATTTTTCGTTGGCTGTAATATAATAAAACGTTAGAAACATCGGCGGTGACATAGAAAAAACGTTACATCATAATGGTAGAGAATTTAAATATTGTGTAGTTGTTTGTAAGGAATAAAAGTTTTTACAGGACTCATAATATACTGGTTAATAATTTATATTAGACACGAGTTTGGACTAGTCACACATTTGTACTGAGCTAAAGTTGTACATAACACGTGTTTATATTAGACACAAGTTACTGGGCACAAATTTATATTAGACACAGGTTAGCACTGGGGACAATTTTTTATTAGACACAAGTTTGTACTGGGCACAAGTTTATATTAGGCACAAGTTTGTATTAGACATTCACTTACCATAACCACAGGTTGTCATTAGACACAAGTTTGTACTGGGGACAAGTTTATATTAAGCACAAGTTTGTACAGTGCTCACGTTTGTATTAGACATACATTTATACTGAGCACAAGTTTTCATTAGACACAAGTTTGTATTGGGCACAGGTTTATATTAGACACAAGTTTGTACTGGCTACAAGCTTATTAGACACAAGTTTGTCCTGGGCACAAGTTTATATTAGACACGAGTATGTACTAGGCATAAGTTTATTGGATTGAAATTGTACCGTGTAAGAGTTTATATTAGGCACAAGTTTGTATTGGGCACAGGTTTATATTAGACACAAGTTTGTACTGGCTACAAGGTTATTAGACACACGTTTGTCCTGGGCACAAGTTTATATTAGACACGAGTTTGTACTAGGCATAAGTTTATTGGATTGAAATTGTACCGCGTAAGAGTTTATATTAGACACAAGTTTGTACTGGCTACAAGCTTATTAGACACAAGTTTGTCCTGGGCACAAGTTTATATTAGACACGAGTTTGTACTAGGCATAAGTTTATTGGATTGAAATTGTACCGTGTAAGAGTTTATATTAGGCACAAGTTCAGTAATGGATACAAGTTTATATTAGACACGAGTTTGAACTGTGTACAAGTTTATATTAGACACAAGTTTGTATTGGGCACAAGTTTATATTAGACACAAGTTTGTACTGGCTACAAGCTTATTAGACACAAGTTTGTCCTGGGCACAAGTTTATATTAGACACGAGTTTGTACTAGGCATAAGTTTATTGGATTGAAATTGTACCGTGTAAGAGTTTATATTAGGCACAAGTTCAGTAATGGATACAAGTTTATATTAGACACGAGTTTGAACTGTGTACAAGTTTATATTAGGCACAAGTTTGTACTAGGCATAAGTTTATTGGATTGAAATTGTACCGTGTAAGAGTTTATATTAGGCACAAGTTCAGTAATGGATACAAGTTTATATTAGACACGAGTTTGAACTGTGTACAAGTTTATATTAGACACAAGTTTGTATTGGGCACAAGTTTATATTAGACACAAGTTTGTACTGGCTACAAGCTTATTAGACATAAGTTTGTCCTGGGCACAAGTTTATATTAGACACGAGTTTGTACTAGGCATAAGTTTATTGGATTGAAATTGTACCGTGTAAGAGTTTATATTAGGCACAAGTTCAGTAATGGATACAAGTTTATATTAGACACGAGTTTGAACTGTGTACAAGTTTATATTAGGCACAAGTTTGTACTAGGCATAAGTTTATTGGATTGAAATTGTACCGTGTAAGAGTTTATATTAGGCACAAGTTCAGTAATGGATACAAGTTTATATTAGACACGAGTTTGTACTGGGCACAAGTTTATATTAGGCACAAGTTTGTATTAGACATTCACTTACCTTAACCACAGGTTGTCATTAGACACAAGTTTGTACTGGGGACAAGTTTATATTAAGCACAAGTTTGTACAGTGCTCACGTTTGTATTAGACATACATTTATACTGAGCACAAGTTTTCATTAGACACAAGTTTGTATTGGGCACAGGTTTATATTAGACACAAGTTTGTACTGGCTACAAGCTTATTAGACACAAGTTTGTCCTGGGCACAAGTTTATATTAGACACGAGTATGTACTAGGCATAAGTTTATTGGATTGAAATTGTACCGTGTAAGAGTTTATATTAGGCACAAGTTTGTATTGGGCACAGGTTTATATTAGACACAAGTTTGTACTGGCTACAAGCTTATTAGACACAAGTTTGTCCTGGGCACAAGTTTATATTAGACACGAGTTTGTACTAGGCATAAGTTTATTGGATTGAAATTGTACCGTGTAAGAGTTTATATTAGACACAAGTTTGTACTGGCTACAAGCTTATTAGACACAAGTTTGTCCTGGGCACAAGTTTATATTAGACACGAGTTTGTACTAGGCATAAGTTTATTGGATTGAAATTGTACCGTGTAAGAGTTTATATTAGACACAAGTTTGTATTGGGCACAGGTTTATATTAGACACAAGTTTGTACTGGCTACAAGCTTATTAGACACAAGTTTGTCCTGGGCATAAGTTTATATTAGACACGAGTTTGTACTAGGCATAAGTTTATTGGATTGAAATTGTACCGTGTAAGAGTTTATATTAGGCACAAGTTCAGTAATGGATACAAGTTTATATTAGACACGAGTTTGAACTGTGTACAAGTTTATATTAGACACAAGTTTGTATTGGGCACAAGTTTATATTAGATACAAGTTTGTACTGGCTACAAGCTTATTAGACACAAGTTTGTCCTGGGCACAAGTTTATATTAGACACGAGTTTGTACTAGGCATAAGTTTATTGGATTGAAATTGTACCGTGTAAGAGTTTATATTAGGCACAAGTTCAGTAATGGATACAAGTTTATATTAGACACGAGTTTGAACTGTGTACAAGTTTATATTACGCACAAGTTTGTACTAGGCATAAGTTTATTGGATTGAAATTGTACCGTGTAAGAGTTTATATTAGGCACAAGTTCAGTAATGGATACAAGTTTATATTAGACACGAGTTTGTACTGGGCACAAGTTTATATTAGGCACAAGTTTGTATTAGACATTCACTTACCTTAACCACAGGTTGTCATTAGACACAAGTTTGTACTGGGGACAAGTTTATATTAAGCACAAGTTTGTACAGTGCTCACGTTTGTATTAGACATACATTTATACTGAGCACAAGTTTTCATTAGACACAAGTTTGTATTGGGCACAGGTTTATATTAGACACAAGTTTGTACTGGCTACAAGCTTATTAGACACAAGTTTGTCCTGGGCACAAGTTTATATTAGACACGAGTATGTACTAGGCATAAGTTTATTGGATTGAAATTGTACCGTGTAAGAGTTTATATTAGGCACAAGTTTGTATTGGGCACAGGTTTATATTAGACACAAGTTTGTACTGGCTACAAGCTTATTAGACACAAGTTTGTCCTGGGCACAAGTTTATATTAGACACGAGTTTGTACTAGGCATAAGTTTATTGGATTGAAATTGTACCGTGTAAGAGTTTATATTAGACACAAGTTTGTATTGGGCACAGGTTTATATTAGACACAAGTTTGTACTGGCTACAAGCTTATTAGACACAAGTTTGTCCTGGGCACAAGTTTATATTAGACACGAGTTTGTACTAGGCATAAGTTTATTGGATTGAAATTGTACCGTGTAAGAGTTTATATTAGGCACAAGTTCAGTAATGGATACAAGTTTATATTAGACACGAGTTTGAACTGTGTACAAGTTTATATTAGACACAAGTTTGTATTGGGCACAAGTTTATATTAGACACAAGTTTGTACTGGCTACAAGCTTATTAGACACAAGTTTGTCCTGGGCACAAGTTTATATTAGACACGAGTTTGTACTAGGCATAAGTTTATTGGATTGAAATTGTACCGTGTAAGAGTTTATATTAGGCACAAGTTCAGTAATGGATACAAGTTTATATTAGACACGAGTTTGAACTGTGTACAAGTTTATATTAGGCACAAGTTTGTACTAGGCATAAGTTTATTGGATTGAAATTGTACCGTGTAAGAGTTTATATTAGGCACAAGTTCAGTAATGGATACAAGTTTATATTAGACACGAGTTTGTACTGGGCACAAGTTTATATTAGGCACAAGTTTGTATTAGACATTCACTTACCTTAACCACAGGTTGTCATTAGACACAAGTTTGTACTGGGGACAAGTTTATATTAAGCACAAGTTTGTACAGTGCTCACGTTTGTATTAGACATACATTTATACTGAGCACAAGTTTTCATTAGACACAAGTTTGTATTGGGCACAGGTTTATATTAGACACAAGTTTGTACTGGCTACAAGCTTATTAGACACAAGTTTGTCCTGGGCACAAGTTTATATTAGACACGAGTATGTACTAGGCATAAGTTTATTGGATTGAAATTGTACCGTGTAAGAGTTTATATTAGGCACAAGTTTGTATTGGGCACAGGTTTATATTAGACACAAGTTTGTACTGGCTACAAGCTTATTAGACACAAGTTTGTCCTGGGCACAAGTTTATATTAGACACGAGTTTGTACTAGGCATAAGTTTATTGGATTGAAATTGTACCGTGTAAGAGTTTATATTAGACACAAGTTTGTACTGGCTACAAGCTTATTAGACACAAGTTTGTCCTGGGCACAAGTTTATATTAGACACGAGTTTGTACTAGGCATAAGTTTATTGGATTGAAATTGTACCGTGTAAGAGTTTATATTAAACACAAGTTTGTATTGGGCACAGGTTTATATTAGACACAAGTTTGTACTGGCTACAAGCTTATTAGACACAAGTTTGTCCTGGGCACAAGTTTATATTAGACACGAGTTTGTACTAGGCATAAGTTTATTGGATTGAAATTGTACCGTGTAAGAGTTTATATTAGGCACAAGTTCAGTAATGGGTACAAGTTTATATTAGACACGAGTTTGAACTGTGTACAAGTTTATATTAGGCACAAGTTTTGTACTGGCTACAAGTTTAAATTAAACACAAGTTTTTACTGGGCACAAGCTTTTATTAGACATAAGTCTGTACTGGGCACAAGTTTATATTACACACAAGTTTGTACTGGGCACAAGTTCATATTACACACAAGTTTGTACAGGGCACAAGTTTATATTGCACACAAGTTTGTACAGGGCACAAGTTTAAATTAGACACAAATTTATACTGGGCTCAATCTATTTGACATAAGTATGTACTGGTCACAAGTTTATATTATACACAAGTTTGTACTGGGCACAAGTTTATATTACACACAAGTTTGTACTGGGCATACGTTTTTATTAGAGACAAGTTCGTACAGGAATAAGTCTTTATTGGGCTAAAATTGTATTGTGTAAGAGATTATATAAGAGGCAAGTTTTTTACTGGGCACAAATTTGTACTGGATACAAGTTTATATTAGACACAAGTTTGCCTTGGGCACAAGTTTGTATTGGACACTAGGTTGCACTGGGTACAAGTTTTTATTAGACAAAAGGTTTTTATTAGGAACAAGTGTTTATTAGACACATGTTTGTACCGGACACTTGTGGAATAGTAAAATAAATCAAATAGGAGAAAAACTGTCCAGAATAAACGCAATCAAAATGTAGGATTTGTGAAAAACAAAAATCTATAAATAAGAGACAGCTGTTAGAAAGTTGTTCGAGTGAACGATCAAATCGTCTGAAATAATAAATTTGTTTGTGGGGAAACTGAAGTGTAATTTAAGCAAAACGTGTTGCACAGCCACTAACGCCTACAACCGCCCATCCCTCATCTTCTGAACACGTGCCCTTGGCGATTCAGCGCATTATTTCCAGCGAGGCCTTCTTTTCCGCCCCCGAGGCTGAACGCTTGCTTTATTTGCCCAATCCCGTCTTTCGTGTTTGCAGCAAATAATTTCACGCAGTCCCAGGACGTTTGTTATTACTTAAAGTTTCTGTACATATTCCACCCAACCTTTAAATGCTCTGCTATTTCCCCTTCCATACTACAAACATATTCCTTTACATTTAGATGATAAAAATATGATCAATAATAAGTATAGCAAAAATAAAAAAAATGAATTGTTACCGATTGTTCGAAACCCAGACAACTGTAATAACAAGTGAGATTTAGTCTTGTGTTTTGTATTAAAGTGATTATTTAACCTTAACGGACGCACATTTACAATAAGTTTATTGTTAGATCAAATACGTTTTAATAACCAACTGATCATCATCAGTGACATGAACTATATCACGAACTATATCATGAACTATATAATTTCTGAAGCAATTCTTTTAATATTATGAACACTATGTAAGGAATTACACAGTGTAATTTATATCTTAAGTTTAATTTATAACTTAAAAATAAGAGCACCTTTCAACTCTTATAAACAGAGCTAGATACCTATAATTTTAATACTGTTGTTATTTATCAATATTATTTAAACAAAAATTGTATTAATATAATTTTTATATTCTACATATTAGAACACATTTTAAATAATTTAAATGAGGGTATGTATTTTCGTACAAGTGCAAGTGTGTGAGGGCTCGCGCGATCGCGCGTGTGTATAAACGCATAAGACTAAAATAAAAATTAAATATATACTGAAGCAAACAAAGCATAAAATTACAATACAACTATTCTTTGAGCCTAGCTTGTGAGGTTATGTTAAAACTCAACGAGTTGTAAGCTAGAGTTTGTAGTAGCAACGCCCACTGATGATAATGACTTTGTCATTGACACGCGTATGAGTCAGTAAATGATTAATTTGTGAGTCTTGTGTATGTTTTTTATTTGTTTTATAAAATTACAGTAAATGTAATTTAATCAACTTGATTTAAAGGAATTATAAAAATTGCTATTTTATTCTAACTTTAGTTTTAATGTTTATATTTTAATTATTTTAATATAAATGTATTTCTCTAGATCTTTCTTAAAGAAGAAGGAATAAGGTTATGATAGAAAGATTTTGAAAAATAAATTAAATAGAATATTAAATTCATGTGAGTTTGAGACCGAATTAAATAAATAGAATTTATAAGAACCAGAAACAGAATTCCCTAATGAAAATATAAATTCAAATTTTGAAATGTTCAGGAGGAAAATTTGAAAATATTGCCAACGTAAGCAGAAATACTTTTATCGAAGTATTAAAGGAAAATAACAACACTTCAATACTTTCAAATCAATATAATGACTAAGAAATTTGTTTGTGATGTTTAGGGACGACATGCGGAAGAGAGAAGATGCGAGTGGTCCGTCTACACAACCCCCAAATTACTCGGCGAGGGAGGGGAAGATGTTGGACTGGAGGGAGATGTATCAGACTGCTGCCTCTCACCTGCATTGCTATCATCGTAGTGGCTCTCGGTATTCTAGCAATATCAGAAGTGAGATGGGTACGCAAGCAAACTGTTATAGGTTCTTAATAAGTGTAATTATTCACTCGGTAACTTGATTCTCAAGACGCTAAATTTCTTTCATAATTTTTATATGTAGAAGGGTGCATCTAAGTCATAAATAAGGGTGGGGGAAGGAGTGACATAATAATAATGGTCCTGATAACTATAACAATGAGAAAACCACCACCCCCACCACCATCAAAATCAACATCCACACCAACACCATCACCACCACCACCATCACCACAACCACCACCACCACCAACACTACCTCCACCACCAACACTACCTCCACCCCCAACACCAACTTCAACTTTCCCAACACCACCACCCCACCAACAACACCACCATCACACCATCAAACCACACCCAAACCCACCACCATCAACCCAACCCCACCATTAACTACCCCCCCCCCACCTAGGTAATTAGGCTAGGTAGTTGCTCCTGCTGATCTCATTAAGAAAAAAATAAAGCTCTTCATAATGCGATGAAAAATGCATTCATAAATTATTATGAATGTATTATTATTATGAATACAGACTATGGTCTTCTAGTAGACCTGTCAATATGGTCATAATAAAAAGGCTTCTCTCAACCATAGTCATTGTGCTGTTTATGTAATATTAAAAAAAAAACCTTCAATATAGAGATGGCATAAATCCATTAAAAATAAACGAGCCTGTATCTGTAGTTCTGATAAAAAACCAGATTATCTTTAACAATTCACTCTACTCGGCTACGCATGAATTTTTTCTTTGTCCAGCCATCTTGCCTTAAGTCTGCAAAGGCTTCTCCGATGAATGGGCTCCATCGTCATCTTCCTCAGAGTTACTCATTCCGACATAACTGTCCCAGGTTTGTAAACTTAACCACGCTAACACTACCATCTTAACTCCCACTTTGTTTCCTTTTCCTTTGCTCTGACTGTTACGGAGATTGTCGATGGATTGGCTCTCTAAATCTATCAGAAGTGATTAGTAGTGATCAAGAATAATAGTGACTAAACTAGCGTTTTAAGACTTTCAAGATTAAAGTAGAGTGGCCGTTTGTCTAAGCACTGTCCATTATATTTCTTTAATATTTTTTACGCCACAAGACACCCAATTTTCCATATCAGTTTTCCGATTGCTCATATCCGGAAAATAATAAAACATACAAAACATAAATAAGTAAGGAATACATCTGTATTTTTCAACATTATTAGGAAGGAACACAAGAGATGAGCGAAACTTTAATCACTTACTTTTAATTGTAAAGAGGTCGACTAGTTCATAACATTAACAACTTCCTGAAAGCGAAAAACGATATGCTTTCAGTTTTATCCCTTGCAATTAGATGAAATTAAAAGTTGGAAATTGATGAATAGGCGTTTGTAAGCAATATTTTTTATTTATGCCGTATTTAGTTTCTCTTTACCAACTACAGCTAAGCTTTTGAGAGTAATGTACTCCTCAGAGAGTACAGTATACTCTTAAATATCTCTTAAAAAGTGCTGCTTTGCCACTAAGGATGATAGCATCACTACCAAAACATGTTAAAACTCATTGTGGGGGTTGGATTATTTAGTTTTCTGTTAAAAACTTACACATGTACAGACATTTGTTTAGCCTACAAAAAGACACAGATAAGCTGTTAGTTTAGTCTTTCACTGTTATATTCCAGGTCTCACTGGTGCAGAGGCGCTCTTTCACTCCAATAGGAGGCGTGACATCATCCAAAATAGTGGCCAACAAAGCACAACCGTCGTTACATCCTCAGGTAAGATTTACTCAATTTAAACGGACGATTAATATTTTATTTCTTATAATTAGCTAATAACTTGTTTGTGGTGTACCATAGCAAAGAATAATTTAAATAATTAAAACCTATTAACCACACATTTGTTTTATTTATTATTTTAATCTTTATGTAAATTTCGATTGCAAAGAGTCATCTTATTATTATAAGAATAACTCTTGTAATAATTTCTTCATGTATTCTTGTAATAATTTGTTCTGAGGGTAATTGTTTTGGAAACGAAATGTACATTAGGATTTAAATAAAAGATGTTTATGTTTAAAACGTTTTATTTATTTATAATAAAAAATAATATAAACAAAACTTTATAATGTCCTTTCCTACTAAGTCAACAAAGAAAAAATTCATTTGAATTACTTTTTATTAAACAATTACAGTTGTTATAAAAAAAGTAACATAACCTATGCGTCAAAACAGCTATTCTACCACATAACCTATAACTTAAAATCAGCTGTTTTATGAAACCTATATAAAATCATATGTAATAACTTATTTTAAGTCAAGTAGGACGAAATAACTATACGGCATACCTAGCCCTTTTTTTTAAAACATTTTTCTCTCAAATAAAACTAAAATTAATTCTATATTAAATTTTATTAACTAATTAATATTTGAAAATAACTATATTAATATCAAGTGCCATCCATTACAAGATTTTAAAAAAATATTGAAATTTGAGTATTTGAATAAAAAAATATTTTATTAGCGACTGAAAATTTGAACAAGATATATATATATATATATATATATATATATATATATTATATGTTCCCCTCACACAATAAACATATAATTGCCATATCTTATTACGTTTTAGATGTACATCTATTACTGCTTGGATCTATGAAAGCAGAGCAAAGTGGCCACCTAAATAAAAAAATAACTTTAGAATGTTGTATAAAGTAAAAATATTTATTTGTATGTGTTATATACATTGTTTGTGTAAAACCAGTAGTTAAACATTTATTTTCAATTTATAACTTGACACAATATAGCTACGTACGATATTTTTTCATAGTTTGTAATCCTACTTTGTTACAAATATCACAGACAAAGTCATTGTCTTGTATTTCACAACCAATGCATTCTTCATGTGCCCAACGTAAACAGTTTGAGCAACGGATCGAACCTTCCTTGTCTTCTGACTAAGAGAAACAATCACCACAAAAGATACAATCGACATCACTGACATTACTATCATCGGAATTATTTAACAAGATCCGAGTTCCCTTTTTTGAATCTTCGTCAATTTTTACATTTTTGTTGACTCTTTAAATTAGTTCTCATTTGTTTTGCTCTTTCCTTTTCTATTTTCACAGTCATTAGGTCTGTCTTGTAAGGACTTGATGTTGAAACCGCTGTCGACCTATTTTTTTGTTTATATAAACGATTACTGATGAAAGCTTTTGCAACCGGTATTATTAATTATGTTTCTAGGACTTACTTTAAATGAACTGGTTTCTGAATTATTTTTATAATGTATGTAGCTAAACAAATGAAGACTTTGGATCTCCTGACCCAACGAACGGAGATGTGGTTGAAGATGGAGCATGAAAACTTACTGTTCTGACAGCAATGGACTATGTAACCTTTGGATCTCCTGAGATGTGGGTTGTGCTGATTATTCTGTCTGCGACGTTTTTGATGATTCAGAGACAAATGATGAGCTGAGTTATGAAGGAAAATGCAGAAGGAGATGTGCCTTCACTGGTAGGAAATGGTCAGGAATTTCTATTGTCAATGCTGCTGCAAAATAATTAATTGGAACGATTCCACACTTTCGAAAACCTTTAACGGCAGTAGTAGGAACTGCTGAATTTAAGAAGGCTTCACTAAGAAGACAAGATACCTGGTTCTGGTCTAATTATCTCTCAGGGAAAGTGGCCACAGAAAGGGCTAAAACATAAAAAAACTTAATAAGTTTTTCCAAATAAACTCGATCTCCACAACATGTTTCCGCAAATATCTCTACATTAAGTATCTCAACTATATGAATTAGTTGACATTTTTCTGGTAGTTTCCAGGACTTTACAGCAGAAAAATTTCCCGTGGCCACTTTGCCTATCTTTCCCCTACATAGTCAGTGAATGTTGTTACTTTTAAAGTCATTTTTAGGGTAATAAAATGTCCTAACTCAGCAAAATAAACTATAAAATGAATGCTTCACATTTCAGCTTTTCAATGCTTGAAACTGGAAATGATAGATGGAAGAACTACCAACAAGAAATACAATATTATAATTTAGATTTGTAATTGACGAAGTACGTACTACGCAAAAGTAGATGCGTGCCAGATGTAGTGTTAATATTATTTTGTGTGTGTACTAACCACTCTGGAAATATTTAAGTATAAAATATTGTGTACTAAACATGTAGAGAGTTGTGTCGAAAAAAATCGTTTGATTATGCAATAACTATTCCAAAAAATTAATCATAAATCATATAAACCTAAACATGAGACTTTTCTATTGATTAAGCGTGTAAAATTTATTCATTCACGTACTAACCATTCTGAAAATATATTTGTGAATTAAAAGGTTTACTTTTAGATAAATCCTGTTAAAAAATACGCTGGTTTATGTAGTAGCTATTCCGAAAACATTCTTTTAATGACATTTAAACTTAAGTAGCAATCACATTAACATTGGAAATTAGGCATTAAAACTTTTAGTGTTGTAGTACACAACCCATTTGAAATATGTGAAATAAAGCGTGTAGGTAGAGCAGAATCGTGTTAGACATTTCTTTCCGTTGTGCATTAACAATTCAGAAAACATTCGTTAAGTCATTTAATCCTAAGTAGCGTTGACATTACCCCTGGGTATTACGTTTGTAAAATGTTTCAGGCCGGTTATATTTTAACCTGCAGAAAACATCGTTATAATAATTATTACATGTTTTAAAAACATACGTTTATTTAGAGATAAATTCTGTAGAAAATGCTATCTAAGTAATAGAAAACCAAATTGAAAAATATAGAGATGTAAATCATAATAAATATGTATAATACACGAATATTAAGTATTTTTGCGTCAAACTCCTAAACAATAAAAAACATTTCCACGGAATCTAATTATCCTAATGAATGAATTCAATGGGGTTTCCTTTCGATATTAATTTTAATTTTCTAGGAAAGAAAATGAGTTATTTCTTTTCATTTATTTCTATGCAATAAATAATTTATTCTACAAATATATTTAGTAGTGCCAATATGATGTGTAAATAAAACAGGAACTTATCTATTTAGTAGTACCAATACATGTGCATGATAGAGGAACATATATTAGACTATTTAGTAGTGAGGATAATACGAGAACATTTTTATTTAGTAGTAGTTTCAATATATATGTGGATAATATATATATATATATTATAACTTAACTTTTGTTATAATTATAATTTATTTTTAATGTTATTTATTTACCTTACTTATCCAATATCACACCTTCAGGTTTATAAAGAATTAACAATCTGATAAATTTCAAACATCACTTGCATTTATTTCTTTACACATTATACTAAAATTATATTAATATTTTGCAGTGACAGGATTGATATCTTAACTAACATTACAATTATAAAAGGTTGACTTTGAGGCTTTAGATTTCTAATAAAATAACATAACAAAGATAATAAATTCAGTATTAAAATTTTGTAGTTGCTCTCGGGTCGCTAATACGGGAACTTTGCTTCTTAAATTAGAAATGGTGAAACTACAATAAATTTTATAAATGGTAATGAAATTAAATTTGTTCTGAGCTAAAATATAGATGTCTGTTAGCTACACTTATATTCAAATAATACTTATTGTTCTAAAGAGTCCCTGGAATCCTGGCCTTGGTTACCTTCTGCACTTACACTTGACACAAAAAAAAACTTACTTTATATTTCTAAAAAAAAAAATTTTACGTCGCATTTTTTAAAATTTACTTATAAAAAACTCTTTACTTAATTTTACAATTTATTCTTCTTACAACACTTGCATCCTTGTCCCAACCCATCCGTCTGCCTTCTTTCCGAGTTCCCTTCAAAACATTTTTACTTCTCCCGATCATTTAGTTTTTATTGAATCCCTAATCTCTCCCACTACCAATGTGTTCTTTGTAAGTTCCCACAGTTTCCATCTAACGGTACACGGTTATTATCCCAGGCTATATCGGTCAGTGGATTTTCCCGTCTTAACCACTTTGGACTCCCCTATATTGCCTATAATATATTATACCTATTGTCTATTGTTGCCGCACGCAGCTTATAGCTTTCCTGGAAAAGGATAATGGATGGTACCTGCTTTGTCGGCACTTTACAAAGCTATTTGTGTCTTTCTTCGCTAAATTCTATAGATATTTATTTTAGCAACTAACTGAATTTACTCCAAAGCCTCGTACTTTATGTTATAATATATATATATATATATATATATATATATATATATATATATATTCTCATTTGTTGATTCCATCTTCGCGTGAGCTACTAGTAATCACTTACAACTTTTTAAAAAAATGTTTTAACTTGCCTATAGTAGCACTTACTTTTTTTGTTGTTGAGGACGGCCGTTTTGGGAGTCCCTTTGTCAACTCAGACCGTAACTGATCTCAAGGTTTACGTAGGTTAGGGGTACTTTTTGACATCATAACTCCTAATACACACAAAATACACCCACACCACCAAAATATCCCACCCCCACCCTAACCTACGTAAACCTTGAGATCAGTTACGGTCTGAGTTGACAAAGGGACACATCTCCCGAAACGGCCGTCCTCAACAACAAAAAAAGTAAGTGCTACTATAGGCAAGTTAAAACATTTTTTTAAAAAGTTGTAAGTATATATATTCTATTTTAGAATTACAATTTATATAAATATGTTTATACATATGCCAAAATAACAGTATTTAGTAACAAAATACAAAGCGAATTTCCTTGCAATTTTCCATTTCCCTCTCTTGCATAGTGTTGGACTATTATTTTTCTTTTGTTACTATTTATACGGTTACTTTTTTCGTCACTTGTGTTGTAGTTATACTCGCATTCCTATCGCACTGTCCGTTTGTGAAGCAAGATTCCATACCGTTAATCCAATTGGTTTATTTTATTCTTTTCATTTATTTTTAATTCTGTACCAATATTTATGATATTGTGTGGTAACCATGGCAACAGTTTAAAGTTGTACTATGGATGTTTTAACGACAACCACGTGGGGGAAAAATAAAACTTCATATCATCTAGATATGTAGAGACGTAATTTCTAGCCATGGGAAAGTTGGTTCACTGCCAAAGCTCTAGACGTTTTACATGAAGATATTCAGTTCGAATATCCCACCTAAATGTTTGTCCCACCTAATCCCACCTACATTTTTATAATTTAATTAATGAGTAAATATTTGAAAACAAACTGTATTAACACTAACTGTCATCCACTATCGGTTAAAAGAAATGTATTTGAACTTGATTGGATGAATAAAAACGTATTTTATTAACGATTGAAAATTTGTACAAGGTGTATATCAAGAGAGTGTGAGCTAATAGAAAGAATTGAAAAAAAACACTGATTTGAGCATAAAGACTAAATCTGATTTACCTATATAGGCCTGATTTAGTGTAGCTAATTTTATAGATCTAATAGTAGAACTTTAGGCAACATTAGCGGATTTTGGTTCCCATGGAGTACGTGTTATTGTAGAAAAAGCCATGCAGGCCTGTTTTAGAATAATAAAATACAAACACGGGCAGTAATGTATTTATCACAAATAAATAAATTTCAATAAAGAGGCGGAAAGATTTTCGGGCAATACTTCTGTACATGTCAGGTTCTATACACTTTCACTGATGACTTCAACGTTAATGAATTGCGTTATTTTTTTTCTTAGAATACAGGCTGTAAAGGGAGAGGACTGTTTTGGTGTAAATGCGGGATTTACGGTCGTGACACGATATAGGTCTCTTGTGGGTATTGTTATTGTGTGGTGCAGCCATTCGGCCTCCTTTCCCCCTAATAAAGGTTTACTGCGCATTGTCCTCCGGGACGTCTGAAATGAAATGCCTATTTTAAAAAGGCGAACAGAAAATATATTGAAAGTTATTGGGAAAAATAGTTTTACCAACATTCAGCTTTCGGTTTTTCCTTATGATAAGGCCCATCGTAAAAGGAACTGTGGCTGAGTTTGATCATTTACAGGGAAGTTTGAAAAAATAAAATTTAATTTCCTTAGATTTGGTCTCCGAGTGTTCGTAAAATTCTTTGTTCTTAAACAGAATATGCAAGACCGATCGTTTTAATAAAGTAAGATAACCTATGCGTTAAGACAGCTGCTCTACCACACAACCTATAATATAAAATCTGCCGTTTTATAAAATCATGTTATCACTTATTTTAAGCCAGGTAGATCAAATAACTATATTGCATACCTTGCCCCTTTATTAAAAGTTTTTCTACCATATAAAACTTAAATGATTTCATTAAATTTAATAAATATGTATAATATTGTAATATTATATTATTTAACATATTAATTAGTATATATATATATATATATATACACACATATACATATATATACATATATATACATATATATACATACATATATATACCGATATATACTGTATTGGTATAGGTTTTTAGCAAATCATTGATATACAAACATTTAACTAGATATAAAAATGGCTTTTTATATTGATCTGTTTAAAAATGGGAGAGTAAAGGAATTTTTATATCAGACATTTTACTTTCATGATCTTAAAAGTAAAGTTATAAACGCAAAGGCATATCGATAGAATCGATTTAAAACTAGGCTTGTGCGAAACAGTCGGTAACGACATTTGTAGACAAATCAAACATTTAAAACAATTTAAAAATTGTAAATTTACTAACGTAGCATAACCTGCAGACTTTCCAGGCGAATTTATTTAAACGGAATACAAGTTTGAACCTGTTGATAAGGCTTCTTTATTAAGTTTTCTGAAGTAAATGAGTTTACATTATTCTGTTTTATTGGCGTATTTTATTTATGCAATTTAACAGAAGGTAATCAAATTTAAGGATGCAACCTGAGAAGAAATAAGAATAAAAAATATCTCTTCAGAAGATTGTTTATCGACAGTTGTTTTAAACAGATACATCTTATAAATTACACTTTTGTATCACTTGACAAAAAAACCACTACTTACTAATATTTTACAGCAGACGCGTTTCGGACTAGGTGAGTGCATTGTTCAATGCTGTGAGTCACGGACAAAACTCACAGCAAAGAACAATGGATTTACCCAGTGGGAAATGTGTCGCCTAAGAAATATCAGTAAATAGTGGGGTTTTCGTGAAGTGAAACATAAAAGCTGCAAAACACATTACTTTTTACCAGCCTTTTATATAAACTATTAAGTCTCTTTTAAAAATTAATATACAAATAATTAAAAAAAAATATTAAACAGCATTTCAATATAAATAAGTTTTATACAAATAAATAATAATAAACTACAAGGAATGACAAAAAGAAACTAATATCGTCTTATAAAAATACTTTGAAGAAAATCAACATATTTTGTTTTTAACAACAACTAAGTACATACACAGTTTTCATTAACAATATTTTTTATTTTTGAGTTCACAACTTCATCTTGATAATTCGATAGTTCCTATAAATATTCACATTTGTTTACGACTTTAATTTAATCTTTATAAACTTTATGGCATAATAACCTTATAAATAGCCCCTATTAAGCTTGAGAATTAAGTACTCATAAACCCCACACTAAAAGTTTCAAAATATTTATGATTTTATTTTAGTAGAGGAATGAAAAATGCTTTAACGCAAAATGAAATTTTTGTTATATGTTTTCACAAAAACAAAGTAGTTTCATGAAACCCTACAATATCCATAATTATCTAAATAAAGCGATAAATGAAACCTCCTAACAACAAATGTACTTTTACATTTATTTAAATCATACTGTACATCTCGATTGCAAGGCAATCATCATCAAAATATTACAATAAAAATATAGAAAACAACCACAATACCACAAAAAAAAAAAATAAATAAATAAATAAAAAATAACTGATAATATAAATTACCTGAGTTTAAACCTTTAAATACATTTCGATAACCATATCATCATCATCAGATGATCTTATTATAAAATTACAATCTTCTAGATTGTAATTTTGTAATATAACCCTCAATGGTCATCGTAATGTACATAAGGGTTTAATCTTAGCATAGCTTGTACTATCAGTTATGTTTGATTATTTTTGTCTTATTGGGGCTCTTTCCAATATTTTTATTGTAATATATTTTAACTCTGTGCTCTTGATATTGTATATTATGAAAATAGCTTGTTAAATCTTCTCCTAAAGGTTTCCTCTTAATGTAATTTCTTTGTAATCAAAATATACTTTAGAATTAAATTTAATAAAAGCATTTACTTGTGTTTAAGATTTTTATTAAATGTTATGTGATTAGAAATACGCCAAAGTTGCTTCAGGTTGTTAATTTAGATTAAGCTTTCCGTTGTCGACAAATTTTGCCGTTTAATTTTCCATTTATAGCTAAATTAATATTTTCATAAGGAAATAATTTCTCTATAACTTTTTACGTTAATTTAAGGCTGTCAAAGAGAGTGAAACTCAAGGAAGCGTCATTAACTCTTTGCTGCACGGAACTATTCCAAGTTCTGTGACCCCATGTTGCACGGAACTATAAAAAATTAAAAAATTCTTATATTTAATTGTTTTCTGTTTTATTGGGTATCAGATAACATGTTAATACTAATTAAGAATTTTTTCTTTTGTCATATATATATAAATAATGGGTGTTACATTTTCTGTAACACTATGTAAGCCGATGTTAAAGGCTGTTACATTGTTTGTATGACTATGTAACATGTAATTTAAGTAATTTCTACTGAAACACAAAATGTATTGTAGTATGTTTACTAGGTTGTTGTGGAGTGAATGAAAATGCAAATGACTAGGTCAAACTCAGGCTATATTATTATGAGATACACTTAATAAATACCTATGATTATTGTTAGAGGGAAATTAAAAAAACATTCATTTACTGCAATACACTGAAAGTCTCTTGCCAATTTACTGCCTTGAGTGATACTTTTGGAAACAGTCCTTGTTTTTGCTCAAGCACAGAGGAACACAGCAAATGGAGCACATCCAGAATGTCGACACTTGTTTCTTCTTAGTGCTACACAAGGTGCATCGCCGTCTTGTAGCTCTTTTTGGCTGATGGGAAGAGGCGGACCGTCGTATTTCTGTAGGAACATTTGGTTTGCTGCAAGCTACCTGCAGTTTTGTACTAGGACCAGGGCTACAGTTTGCGTGTGTAACATACTGGTTCCCGACAAGTCCAAACACAATTTGTCGTCGAAATGTTTTGAGGTCCATTCTTTCAATGGGAAGGCAGTTGTGAATAGCAAACGCATTTATAACAGCAGCATCGATAAAGAAAAAGAAAATCCTGTGCCACCACTTGTGACTCTTTCGGCTTATTTCATAAGCGGCTTTTCTTTGGTCAAACTTATCCACGCAGTTCATATGCAAATAATAGTCCAATATGGCAACTGGGCAGATAACGTTGATCCGCTCCCCATTAGTTTGTTTCCTCTTGACTGTAGTGGGTCATGGAAATTAGATACCATATGGACCGCTTTATTATCAATCCACTTCACCGCAGATATCCCTTTGTCACTAACGTACCAGTCGTAGTCTCCACAGGTCATGTCTGCTGTAGCCTTGAACTTTGGCAGATGTTTTCTATCGACATATATTGTTCCACGCGCATTTATTCCTAAATCTTTTAGAGCTTCCATCAAAAAAACACTGACAAAGTAGTTGTCAATGTACAAACTGTGGTTTTTGTGTTGTAAGCATTCTGTTATTCTTCTCACTACTGATGGGCCTAGATCATATTGCCTTCCTTCAGCAACTTTCCCAGTGTAAATTTCATATTTGATGATGTATCCAGACTTGTCAGCCAACATCCACAGCTTGTATCCACGATTTAACGGTTTCTTAGGGAGATACTGTTTTAGTGTACTTCTTCCTTTAAACGTTATCATGGATTCGTCCACAGCCAATACTTGTCCGGGCTTGAAATTGTTTTCAAAATTTTCCCCAATTCTGTCTAAGAAAGGTCGAAGTTTATACAGTTTATCATAATTTCCAATCTCATCAATGTCATTGGCAGCTTTTGACAAAGCATCAGGCAAAACGAAATCATTAGAATCGGGATTTGGTTCAGGCATTTGAAAATAATCATGATCGAAAAGAGGCATGAACAAGTTATCAACTTGTTCATCTTGCATAGGTAGATCCTTGAATGATGTACATTCTCCAACTTCTGTGTCATCATCATCTTGTTCTAGGTCATCTTCTGATTCTCCCCCTGAAGGTATAGGTTGAAAAAGAAGATACTCTTCTATTATTTTCTCATCAAGAATTCTCTTCGACATTTTGACACCTAGAATAAAATCTTCAATCAGGATAAGACAAATTTATTGATGTAGTCTAACCTAACCTAACCTTACCGTGTCTCTAAAGAAAATTATTATTTTTAGCTGGAAAATTTTATGTAGGAGTTGTGAATTGAAAAAACGTGAATTATACTTATGATGAATAAAAAACTTGCGGCCAAGAGAAAAAATTCAAAATCTGTAAATGGTATTCCATGTTGCATGGTGTTACATTTTTTGAACAAGGGCAGACCCCGCTTTCATAGTGTTACATAATTTGTATTCAATATAACCTATCACCTAGTAATGTCTAACTGAAATAAATCATGTGAATACAACATTATATTGTACAACGAAACCATAAGTTCATTTTCCATTAAGAATAAGTAGAATCAATAATAAACTTACCTCAATAATCACGAAAGTATCAATGACAACAGTAACCACCAACAGAATCACAGTTGAACATCTCTGAGCACAATAAATAAATATGTTTCCTTCAAATACCCACATACCCCATTTAGTGGTGATCTATTGAACTACAGGGAAATAGTTCCAAAGTAGTAGCGCTGTGTGTCTGGTTAGAAAAAAATAAAACATGTGGTGTTACACAAAATGTAACACTGTGAAACAATGGACAAAAATTTGGTGTTACATTTTCTGTAACACTATGCTGCAAAGAGTTAATTAAGGTAATTTTGTTAATAATGATATTTTATAATTAGCGTTCGCTAATTAGCTGGGGACTAAATTTTTACTGACATCAAACATTGTTTTACTCAATTCGTTAGAGAATATTAATTGATATATATATATATATATATATATATATATATATATATTTAAATGAATATATTACTTTTGTATACATCTAATTTCCATAAAATCTT
Source organism: Prosapia bicincta (assembly GCA_036971475.1). Taxonomy (NCBI): domain Eukaryota; kingdom Metazoa; phylum Arthropoda; class Insecta; order Hemiptera; family Cercopidae; genus Prosapia; species Prosapia bicincta. The sequence goes on from JBAIZL010000005.1 coordinate 217,890,825, forward strand.
CAAACGTAAATGTAATTGTTAGTTTTAAGAACAAGGATTTAAAAACTAATGATGATTTATATAATTTTAGACTTATAATGAAGGGCTATTCATTTCGAATATATTTGGCGTGTTTTAAATCATTCATTTAAAAGGATTTAATTTTGTTTAATAACAATCTTAAGTGATCTGTAAATAAAAGAAGTTGAAAAAACGTTCAAATTAGTAATTTTGTGTAAACGTGTGTAAATGTATACACTTATTGATAATGACAAAGGTTGTCCCTTTCGATGAGTTGTTTATAGTTTGCAACATAAAAAAAAACATTTTTTTGCCTTATAAACTGTTTTTAGGAAATGTATACAAGAACGTGAAAAAGAAAGTAAATCATTTACAACTACCGAAAATTTAATTTCATACTTTATTTAGCCTTCACAAGTGTAGCCCATCTTTCTCTGCTCCCGGCAGACTACCTTACGGATAACTCCTGACCCACTCCTCATCTATTCATGCTTCTGATTGAGTAGTATATATATATATATATATATATATATATATATATATATATATATATATATTCGCAATATGTGTTCTTGTGTATTA
>JBAIZL010000005.1:217896406-217913906 GCA_036971475.1 Prosapia bicincta
ATTATTAAACAAGACAACCTATTATATATATATATATATATATATATATATATATATATATATATATATATATATATATATATATCTTGATCAAGTTATCAATTGTTCATAAATTACTTTTTATTCACCCACTCAAGCTCAAATACATATTTTTAAATTTTAGTGGATCACACGTGATGTTAATTCAGTTTTTTCAAATATTAATTCATCAATCAATTTAATTTTATGTGTGAGAAAAACATTTCACAAAAAGGGCAGATTATGTAATATATTTACCCCGTCCTATATCTTTAAAATGAGTGATGACATATGATATCACATATCAGCTGATTTTATGTTATAAGTTTTGTGGTAGAACAGCTGCTTTAACGCATTGTTTATGTTACTTTTTTATTATCTATATTGTAATAATTTATTGAAAGTTAACTAAAATATAATTGTTTCTTTGATGATTTAAGTAAGAATTGGCTTTAAAAAGATGTTGTTTAACTTACTTTTCTAACCTAGAACGTACTGCAAAAATAAACCGTTCTGCCTTATTAGCAAATTAATATAGTCATAAATTAGTGTTTAGCCATTTACTTGTTCAATTATTGTTACATTTCATATATTAAAGGATAAAGTTTTTTTGAAATTTTAACGAGTACAGACAATGTATTTTACATTATAGGTTATGTGGTTGTACAGATGTTTTAACTTATAGGTTATATTATTTTATTAATATTAATTGTAATGATTTAATAAAAAGTAACTAAATTTGACTTTGTTTTTAACTTCACATATTATCATTTGTTAATTAAGGAACAGTTTCTATCTTAAACTAAAATTGTAAAGATAAATTAGAACAAGGGAAGGCAGGAATAAGATTATATCTATTAGGATTCTAACATGTAACGTATAGCAAACATGAACAATACTGCTTTATTAGCGAATTATTATAGTCATGAATTTGCCCTTTTTAATTTTAAATTATTGTTACATTTCACATAGTAAAAGGTAATTATTTTTCCTATGCTAAACTACTGCAAACCATAAATTTGTTGAGATAGAAATAGTTTAGGGAAACAGGAGGAGTACAGTGTTGAGATTTTATAGCACTAAAACATCATTTAATTGGTTTTGAAGTGCTTACCTTAAGGAAATGTTTACTAGGTTAATATTTGTAAAGTAACAAACTTCTCTTATAAAAGCTTGTTTAAAGAAAGTATTATTATGTTGATTAAAAAATGTTTAATATTAATTAGGTAACGGCAAAAAATGTAGGTTACTAGACTTTTTAACTTTATATTTGTTTACATTTTATCCAAGGGATCTACTTTTGTTTCAGACTTCCGTACAGGCAGCTTGTTGGGGGAGTGTTTTCCATAAAGACAGAGCATTTCTTCAAAGTAAACGGCTATTCCAATCTATACTGGGGATGGGGTGGGGAAGATGACGATATGGGCTACAGGTCAGAGTTTGTTCTTAAAAAGGTTAAATTTATTTTTAAAATTGAAATACTAATGTGTATATAAATAAACAAATAAATAAACATGTGTTTATATATATATATACACACACACATGTGTGTGTGTGTGTGTGTGTGTATGTGTGTATCATAAAATGAATAGTACTACTTCAAGAGAAAGATATGAAGAACCTCTCGCTATCGAGAGTTCTATAATTACCAAGAAACGATTTAGTGCAGAAACGTCTACACTAATGATTATGCAAAAATAGATTGGCAATTAAAAGTAGTAATTCCGCAGTGATGTACTGTACATGAGTAGTAATCCGCTGTACAGTTGTGAATAGATATCCATGGGGGACATCCATGAGGAGTGATCCTCTGTACAACCTTGAGTAGTTATTTAATCGTCCCCTCCATGTGTAGTAATCCTCTGGACAGCAATAAGTAATAATCCATGTGAGCTACACATTAGTAGTAATCCTCTGGACTGACATGGGTAGTTAAACAATGACCCCCTCAATGAGTAGTAATCCTCTGGACTGACATGGGTAGTTAAACAATGACCCCCTCAATGAGTAGTAATCCTCTGGGCAGCAATGAGTAGTAATTCATAGGGGATATCCATGAGTATTGATACTCTGTGCAGCCATGAATAGTTATTTAATGGTCTTCTTCATGAGTAGTAATCTTCTGAACAGCCATGAGTTGTTGTCCATGGAGGATATCCATGAGTAATAATCCTCTGTACAGCCTTGATTAGTTATCTAATGATCCACTGCATGACTAGTAAACCTCTGGACAGCAATGAGTAGTAATCCATGTGTAATATCATTCTAGACAGCCATGAGCAGTTATCCAATGGTTCCCGCCCATGAGTAATCATCCTCTGGACAGTCATAAAAAGTTATCCAATGGCGCCAGTCCAGGAGTAGTAATCCTCTAAACGGCCATGAGCAGTAATTTAATGGTGCCTGTCAACGAGGATAGCCTGTCTTCTGGATATCCATGAGTAGTTATCCAATGGTGCCCTTCATGAGTAATAATCTTCTGGACAGCTATTAGTAGTTATCCAATGGCGCCCGTCCACAAGTAGTAATCCTCTAGATATCCATGAGTTGTTATCGAATATTGCCCGTCCATGAGTAGTAATCCTCTAAACGGCCATGACTAGATTTACAATGGTCCTCATACATGAGTAATAATCGAATGGACAGCTATTATTAGATATTATTATTATTAGACGAGGATAGCATTAGTAATAATCCTCTTTACATAAAAGAGTAGGAATCCAATGGTGCCTGTCCATGAGTAGTAATCCTCTGGAGAGTCATGAGTAGTTATGAAATGGTGGCCGTCAATGTGTAGTAATCCACTGGACAGCTATCAGTAGGAATTACATGCTGGCTATGCATTATCAGTAATCCTCTGGACAGCCAGGTGTAGTTTCCAATGATACCCGTCAGTGAGTAGTAATCTTCTGAACAGCCAGGAGTAGTTATAAAATGGCGACCTCCATGAGTAGTAATCGTCTGGACAGCCAGGAGTAGTTATTAATAATGCCCGTTAATAAGTAGTAATCTTCTGGACAGCCAGGAGTAGTTTCCAATGATGCCCGTTAATGTGTAGTAATATTCTGGAGATCCATGAGTAGTTATCAAATGGTTGCCGTCAATGGGTAGTAATCCACTGGACAGCCACGAGTAGGAATTACATCCTGGCTATGCATTATTAGTAATCCTCTGGTTAGCCAGTAGGAGTTACCGAGATGCCCGTTAATGAGTAGTAATATTCTGGACCGCCAGGAGTAGTTTCCAATGATGCCCGTTAATGTGTAGTAATCTTCTGAACAGCCAGGAGTAGTTATTAAATTGCGACCTCCATGAATAGTAATCCATTGTGGATATCCCTGAGTAATAATCGTCTGGACAGCCAGGAGTAGTTATCCTATGGTGCCTGTCAATGGGTAGTAATATTCTGGACAGCCATAAATAGTTATCCATTGTGGTTATCCATTAGTAGTATTCTTCTGTAATCTTCTTTAAAGCCATTAGTAGTTATCCAATGGTGCCTGTCCATGAGTAGTGATCCTCTGGACATCCCTAAATAGTAAACCTTGTGGTTATCTATTAGTATTAATCCCCTGGTAACCGTTTTGAGTAGTAACCAACTCGCAATGTTTTCGAAAGTTTTAAATGAGTTTACTTCAATAATGAGTAGGAGAATTTATTTTACTAATTTCAAAGAAGTTTTTAAAACTCTACAGTCGTAGATGACCTGATAGTTTTCATCTATTACAAAGTAACATTTAAAAAGTTATATTTTGCCTTAAAAGTACTCAAGAAATGAAATAATCAGCTGATCTGTTAAATCCGCCACAAACAGATCAGATATTTTCCAGATCGGTAATGGACAAAGACGTTTATGTATGAATAATCGTATATAGGTCTTTACTACAACCATAGAATCCACAATGTAGCTAAAGCATATTATCTTAGAAAGTAATTACAATTAATAAAACCCACCATACACACTTATTTTATACCGATGACAACCTGAATTTAAATATAAAACAGTTACACACTGTTGAGGGTTATTTTTGTTGCTTATAAAAACTTTCTATAAATGTTCATAATATTATGAAGTGAAGTTCAACAGGTTTTTTGTATTTTAAAACAAAAGGCTCGCCTCCCACGTTTCCCTCACCCCGAAAACAGAAAGACGTAAAGGAGTCCCTTAAAGTACGAACACCTGCCTCTTACATTATTTAGCATGAAGGGCTTGCTTGTTCTCATTACAACAAGGACTTATTTGTTGCTCATTACAACAAAGGTTTGTTTGTTGCTCATTACAACAAGGGGCTTTGACAAAAATTGTAAGATGAATGAATTCAGTTTTTGTAAATAACAATAATAATGACACCATTTAATACTATTAATAGAGTTTAGGGAAACAAGGTAGATTATAGATGTGCCTTATTTAAGCCATAAGATACTCAAGTACATATCCAGCCAGAACTACGTCCTAACGTCTAACAACGCAAGGTTTGGCCCTAAGTAGGCTACTCATTTTCACAGGATGTGTTGATCAAGAGGCTGATAAGGAATGCAGTTGCTCTTTATCCCTAACTGATATCGAACCCGAGACCTTTTGCTGAGTAATAAAGCGACTCGGTCTACCTTTTATACACAATAAAAAGAATATCGCTCATTACGTATTCAAGAGCATACATTAAAAACATTAAAGGATGTTGTTTACCAGCAGATGTTGTTTATAACCTCGTTTTCCCGTCGACCGCACTTTGATCGAGACGTCAATACAGGTCGTCTGTTGGTCGTAATACATTAGAAGCGATTAATCAAATAATGTAGGCCGTGAATATCTAAACAAACCCATTACACAGATAAAATATCGCCACGTTTCCGACATTCACTGTAAAGATAATGCCAACTGTATTTTGACAGTTGGGAGAATGACTGTGAAAAAACAATTTATAATTAAGTCAACTAAGAAAAATTTTATTGTAGATTCTTTTTATGAAATAATTACAACTAATATGAAAAAAGTAACATAATCTGTGCGTTAAAACAGCTCTTCTACCACGTAACCTACAACATAAAACAGCTGTTTTATAAAACCATATGTTATTACTTATTTTCAACCAAATGGGACGAAATAACTAAATTGTATACTAACCCCTTTGCGGAAGGCCTTTCTCCTATATAAAACTAAAATAATTTACTATTAAACTCAATTAATGAATTAATAATATAAAAACTGTATAAACATCAAGTGTCATCTACTACAAGTTTCAAAAAAACTTTTTGAAATTGAGTGGATGAATAAAAAGTATTAATTACTATTAAGGATTGAAAATTTGAACAATACACACAAACACACACACACCCGCACACGCACACACACCCGCACACACACACACACACACACACACATATATATATATATATATATATATATATATATATATATAAATATCGCAATATTATATAGTTCTTTATATATAAAGAGTGTGAACTAATAGAGGGATTTGAAAAATATCATCAATATCTATCAAAGTGTGCAATTTCAGTAAAAGGACTATATGGTTTTAAATTTCTGTTTTAATTATTTTCTACAGTTATAAATCAAGCGAAGGGATAGAGTTGAAGACGTGGAAACCAAATGTGATTGCTTTGTTGATAGAAAATTAATTCTATTTGTGTTTCGTGTAAAATGCAAATAAACAAAATCAGACAACAAATGTATTAAAGTAGTAGAAAAATAGATATAAACGAATGCGTTAAGTTTTATATACAAAGAGCATGAATCTGGCGACAATCATATGTTTCTGCCTTTTCTAGTTTTATCATATATTTTCTTGTTGAGGTGTGTCGGAGGATTTCCATCAATGATAAATGTAAACCTACTCTAGAAATGTTGCATACTCTGTGAGTACACAGGAACGGGAGATCAATGGAGATTGTCTGAAACACGTCAACAGCAAATTTTAGAATGCTAGGTATGAGAGTAACCTTAGGTAATCGAATGAATTATGTATAGTCTTTCAGGAGCGTAAAATATTAAAAAATGTCAAATGTAATTGCATATGTATATATATATATATATATATATATATATATATATATGACTTTCTATATATCACACAGTATACAAGAAATCAGTGTTGCAAAACTACAAATATATATATATATATATATATATATATATATATATATATATATATATATATATATATATATATATATATATATATTGAAACAACTGAGGTTATTCAAATACAAGAATTTATATTTATAAATTTTGATTCCTGTTGTATTATTTATTCCTGATGATGTTGGTACTGTTTACCAACGAAAAGCTTTGAATAAAAATTAATAAATTATTCTTGTATTTGAATAACCTTAGTAGTTTTGATTATTATACAAGAAAACATATTTTATGTATAAATGATACAATTAATGTAACCATAATATGATTGCTTACAGAGTAGAGCATGTCTTATCTACTATATCCCGACCGCCGGAATGGATCGCTCGCTATACCATGATAAAGCACCAGAAGCGGAAACCACTGGCGTGGAAGGTGAGAGTGAAGCTGCTGAGGACGTCCTGGCGGAGGTACAGGCTGGATGGTCTGAACACCGTCCAGTACCGACTGTTGAACATCACGGAGCACCGGATGTACACAAAGCTCCTGGTGGACGTGGGACATCCGCCTCAGAATATCCGAGTGCTACAACAGGAACAGGACTCTCTGAATGACGGGAAGACTACTCCTGCTAGTTGAGTAAGGGCTCTGCCCGGGCAGCCTTGTGATAAGAAAACATTCAACTGGCTACGGAAGTTTACATTACGCGTATTCAGCCTTCAACGTTGAGAGAAATCTCACCCGAAATTAGAAAATCTTCTCTGTTAACCCATCAAGAGTCTCTAGGTATTTAAAACTTAAGATGTTACTACAAGTTGAGCGTTTTCCTGTACTAAGATACTACATTCCCGAGCGAGTACTTCCATTGCCGTATACTAGGTAAACATTCCAAATTAATAGTCGCTGAGAATATGTTTGTGGAGTAATTAGTACAAAAGTATTTTTAAATCCAGTTTTAAATAAAATTAAGAATAATAAGCTAAATCAAGATTAACTACAAAATAATATTAAACCTGCTTATAAAATATACTGTTATATTGAATAAATACACCAGACTTATTTAAAATAACTAAGCCAATGATATAAATAATTTGGTCACATACTCTTCACGATCGAAAAGGAATGGTTTTAGAACTCACAGATCAAAATACTTAAACTGTAGCCAGCAATATTTAAAGGGAACAAAAAAGTTTGAAAAGAGTAATTGAAAAGTCAGTTGACTTTGCAGTTTTTATACATGACATATTAAATATGAACAAAACCTTTCACATACTTTTGTTAATTCCGTATGTTTATTTGAAAACATGTTTAATTTTTCTTTTGCATAGTTTTTACTCTCGGTAACATTAACACTTTATCATATTCTGGGAAATGTATTTTTTCAAGATTATAGTAACCAAGATTATAAAATGCTAAGAAACGTTTAGTAACTAAGGAAAAGAGTGTAACATATACTTAAAATATATATTGCTTGTGGATTTGATTATATATTTAACATGTTTATAAATGGAATCATTGTTGAAGAGAGTGATCTGATCGATTGTGGCTAGTACGGATTTTGAAAAAGAAATTGGACCATGTAAAAATAAAAGAGTTGATACATAATACAATAAATAAACATTTTTAATCAAGATATAATTCTGTTGGTTTTTTGTTGCATTTTTGTTTTCACAGGAAGTAGTATTTACATGTCAGATGAAAGGACTTTATTACAACATGTGACATGCTTTGCGTAATAAATATTTTTAAAAGTGCCACAAAGTTTGGGTTCTTATGTGATAAAAGTGTGAATTGTGAAATGGAATTTGTTTTCAGGAGCATGTATTTTGTATCTATATACCAAATTTTATTTTATTGTAACTTGATATATTTATAAATCTTATTTTTTTGTATTAGGAATTGAAAACGAATTGTGTGTATGTATTTAAATTAGCACATTAATATAAGTTTACATTTTATTTAAATGAGTTTATTATTCCAATATATCCCACTGAAAACTCATCTTTATTGTACAAATTTATTTAGACCCTGAACTATTGCTACGTAATATTCATAAGAACAGTGAAATGTTAGCAGCAGAGACGAACCCTTAGTTAACGGTGTTAAAGGAAAATATCGATTGCAGTTGATATAGAAGGAGTTATACTTGCTAGAATAATGGTTATCACGTGACTACGTAGTATAATGTGTGAGGGAGACTTGCTACCATAATAATGAGAAGGCCATTTGCTAGAATAATGACATGAGGGCGACTTGCTACAATATTAGTGACCACGTGACTATAATAATGACAAGGCGACTTACTAGAATAGTATTGAGAAGGTGACTTGCTAGAATAATGGCACGAGGGCGACTTACTACAATATTAGTGACACGTGGCTACTTGGAATAATGTGTGAGGCCTACTCGCTAGCATATTAATGAGAAGGCGACTTGCTACAATAACGGTGTGAGGGCGCCTTGCTAGCATATTAATGAGAAGGTGACTTGCTAGAATAATGGCACGAGGGCGACTTGTTACAATATTAGTGACACGTGGCTACTTAGAATAATGTGTGAGGCCTACTCGCTAGCATATTAATGAGAAGGCGACTTGCTACAATAATGGTGTGAAGGCGACTTGCTAGAATATTAATGAGAAGGCGACTTGCTACAATAACGGTGTGAGGGAGACTTTCTAGCATATTAATGAGAAGGTGACTTGCTAGAATAATGGCACGAGGGCTACTTGCTACAATATTAGTGACACGTGGCTACTTAGAATAATGTGTGAGGCCTACTCGCTAGCATATTAATGAGAAGGCGACTTGCTACAATAATGGTGTGAAGGCGACTTGCTAGAATATTAATGAGAAGGCGACTTGCTACAATAACGGTGTGAGGGCGACTTTCTAGCATATTAATGAGAAGGTGACTTGCTAGAATAATGGCACGAGGGCTACTTGCTACAATATTAGTGACACGTGGCTACTTAGAATAATGTGTGAGGCCTACTCGCTAGCATATTAATGAGAAGGCGACTTGCTACAATAATGGTGTGAAGGCGACTTGCTAGAATATTAATGAGAAGACGACTTGCTACAATAACGGTGTGAGGGCGACTTGCTAGCATATTAATGAGAAGGTGACTTGCTAGAATAATGGCACGAGGGCTACTTGCTACAATATTAGTGACACGTGGCTACTTAGAATAATGTGTGAGGCCTACTCGCTAGCATATTAATGAGAAGGCGACTTGCTACAATAATGGTGTGAAGGCGACTTGCTAGAATATTAATGAGAAGGCGACTTGCTACAATAACGGTGTGAGGGCGACTTTCTAGCATATTAATGAGAAGGTGACTTGCTAGAATAATGGCACGAGGGCTACTTGCTACAATATTAGTGACACGTGGCTACTTAGAATAATGTGTGAGGCCTACTCGCTAGCATATTAATGAGAAGGCGACTTGCTACAATAATGGTGTGAAGGCGACTTGCTAGAATATTAATGAGAAGGCGACTTGCTACAATAACGGTGTGAGGGCGACTTTCTAGCATATTAATGAGAAGGTGACTTGCTAGAATAATGGCACGAGGGCTACTTGCTACAATATTAGTGACACGTGGCTACTTAGAATAATGTGTGAGGCCTACTCGCTAGCATATTAATGAGAAGGCGACTTGCTACAATAATGGTGTGAAGGCGACTTGCTAGAATATTAATGAGAAGGCGACTTGCTACAATAACGGTGTGAGGGAGACTTTCTAGCATATTAATGAGAAGGTGACTTGCTAGAATAATGGCACGAGGGCTACTTGCTACAATATTAGTGACACGTGGCTACTTAGAATAATGTGTGAGGCCTACTCGCTAGCATATTAATGAGAAGGCGACTTGCTACAATAATGGTGTGAAGGCGACTTTCTAGCATATTAATGAGAAGGTGACTTGCTAGAATAATGGCACGAGGGCTACTTGCTACAATATTAGTGACACGTGGCTACTTAGAATAATGTGTGAGGCCTACTCGCTAGCATATTAATGAGAAGGCGACTTGCTACAATAATGGTGTGAAGGCGACTTGCTAGAATATTAATGAGAAGGCGACTTGCTACAATAACGGTGTGAGGGAGACTTTCTAGCATATTAATGAGAAGGTGACTTGCTAGAATAATGGCACGAGGGCTACTTGCTACAATATTAGTGACACGTGGCTACTTAGAATAATGTGTGAGGCCTACTCGCTAGCATATTAATGAGAAGGCGACTTGCTACAATAATGGTGTGAAGGCGACTTGCTAGAATATTAATGAGAAGGCGACTTGCTACAATAACGGTGTGAGGGCGACTTTCTAGCATATTAATGAGAAGGTGACTTGCTAGAATAATGGCACGAGGGCTACTTGCTACAATATTAGTGACACGTGGCTACTTAGAATAATGTGTGAGGCCTACTCGCTAGCATATTAATGAGAAGGCGACTTGCTACAATAACGGTGTGAGGGCGACTTGCTAGAATAATGGTGCCAGAGTATCTAGTCAGTATAACAGTGTGAGGGCGAATGCTAGAATAATGACGTAATGATAACTTGCTAGAATAATGGCTTATGGTTTATATAAAATTTTAGCTCTTCATCTTCTTCTTTAGATATTTATTGTTTCAGATATTTAGTTGTAAAAATTCAAACATTTAGAACAAAAGCTAAAAGTGGGAAAATAAGTAAGTCATTGTTGATTGTAAACTGGAACTTTTAAAAATGACTATGAAATGTAAAGTGAAAATTATGTAAGTTTTTGTATTATTGCTTATAAAAATGTTTCGTAACAAAAATAGATTTCAACCAATACTGCACAAAGTTTTCCGCCTCTTTCCATATTCACTCATTGTTTGCTGGGCGGTTACTACACAGGTTAGCTGACATTTAGTATTGCTGACAATGACAGTTGATATAAGGCTTTAAAACCTATTCCCTATACACATCTTCCACTTGCATAGATATCTTCAGTCAACACATCTACTCTTCCTCGTTTTCATATCTCCCTTTGCTCTTTGTATCGATCTTCCACCCTCACCATCTAAGGTTATTGTACCCTTCCACATAACCGTAACCATATCAACAATACAATGAAAGTATTATACTGTATTTTATATTTATATTGATGATGGTGACGTCAGTCGAGTGTTTTTGTCTCTAAAACCAACAGTTTTAAACACAAAAAAAATATAAATTTTAGTTTTTGTGAATTATATAATTTATAACTAAATAATATAATTTTAATTCAGTTTAAAATAATATACAAAATTCGAACGAGTTTCATTTGTAAATAGTAGAATTTATCTCTAATAACATTGTTAATAGAAGAAAGAATCGACGATGAACGGTTTAAAATATTACACTCAGTGAAGTAGCGAAGCTCCAAAAGGTTTGAATTTATGAATATTAAGTCGGCGCTATAAATAAAGTTAATTCAAAATCAATTTATACTGAGCGAAGACGGAAGTAATGACGTTTTTCAATCAAACTCCGGAAATAACCTAACCTGAGATTTAATTTAAACATCCTGCAAATGCCGTTTGCTTGCATTTCAAACGTTTAAGTCAATAAAACCATCGAGATAAAAAACTTAATATTTTATTAAAGACGTAGTTAATAAACCAATGTTATTATTTGTAATTACGAATAAATAAATAAAAATAAATAAGTGTAATAAAAATATATATTATAAATAAATATAATGTGTTAGTAAAAATAACAAAGTCAAAAGAATTTGGGGTATTTTACATGTCAATAAAATACGTAAATTTATTAATATTCAATAGAAAAATGATTTATATTGCTTCTTATTTGTATCGTAATTATTTATATGTTTATAATACTACATTAAATTGTTCTGTACACAACTACTTTCGCATAAATAAAGTGATAACATATAACTTAATAAGACAGCTGATTTTATGTTATAGGTTATGTGGTAGAAAAACAAATTGTATCCGGCAGGATGTTATTAATTAAATATTAAATAATTTATATTAATTCATAACAAATCAAAATGTACCATAAATTATATTTCAAAAGAACAAATCGAAATCTCTGTCTCTCTCTCTCTCTCTCTCTCTTGTGTGTGTAAAGATTGTTGTGAACAAGTAATAAAAACACAAATGTTTTAATGTCAATTCATTCTCAAGCCAACAAAGAAATGTTTCTATGCTTTAAAAGAGCTGTTCTCCAGATAATCTACAACATAGAATCAGCTGTTTTATGAAATCATGTCATCACTTATTTTTAGCCAAATGTGACGAAATAACTACATCGTTTTGTATGTAATAACTTTGTCTTTTTTTGTGAAAGGTTTTTCTCCCTTATAAAACTAAAATTAAATTATCAGATTTAATTAACGAGTTGTTATTTGAAAAAACAACGTTGTACGAGTATTACCATCAAGTGTCATACATTACAAGTATATTAAAATGAATTTTAAATTGATTGTATGAATAAATACATTTTAACTTGAGTGTGTCGAGATATTGCCAGGAATATAACGAACATTTTACTTACATTTGTAACAAGATACATAAAATGTCATATATGCTGCATATGAATATAGATGCAACTTCAAAACAGGTAAAGTGTTCATGGAATTGCATTTTATAAAACTAACATCTGACTTTTATCTTAAGACTTTATTATTTCATACAAGCTTTAATCTAAGGTTCTAAATTGATCCCCCTGCACATGTACATAAATTTATTGTTGGATGAGGCCCTTGAAAATTTAAAATGGATTTCAATTAGAACAAATTTAACACATATATTTAACTTTTGTCCAACATTAAGCCTATGATGGCATAAATTACGTTTAACCTTTGCTTTTGCTGTATAAGTCCTGTAAAACTAAAGCGAAAAGTTAAACCCCTACGTAAAGGATTTCTATCTGTGCTACGGGCCTATTCAATGTGCAGCATACAAAATAAATACTTACAACACAAAACTCTGGAAAACCATAAATATTTCTTTTGAAATTTAGGTAGTTTTTGCTCTATACACACGGAAATAATTAGCTAAAGAAATAATACAAAGTCCTAAATTTATGAGCCACTTTGCCTTCTAAATAAACTGGTAAGTGTTATTACGCGTTTAATTACAAACAAAATTAATATTAAAAAATTCGACTTTACTGCATATCCTAGCCTAAATATCGTATTTTCGGAACTGATATTTACAATTATTTGAAAAAGTAATTTTATAACCGAATATTTCATAGACATAAAACAAAAATCTAAATGTTAGCAAACATTACACCAAATAAAGAAAAAATACATAAACATTTATTATAGAATTAACTTAACTAAAAACTTAAAATAAAAATTTTAATCCAAATAAAAATAACATTTAAAATATTATTTTTTGCTTTTGTTCTTAAATTTCACATTCTTCTTTTATCTGAAACCTGCTATTAGTCACTTAAAATCATATTTTGACAAAATGCCACGAAAACACTTAAAGTATCGATGTGGCTGGCAGTTGCCTAGCAACCGCTTTACAAGGTTTAACACCCGAAAAAGCACGCTTATACATAGACATATAAAACTGCTTCCTAAAGTTCAAATGTCATTAGCTTTGAATCTGGAGATAGTCTATGCCAATGCCCCGTAACAATTTAGCTTTTGTTAAATTAATGACCGTGAAGTGGTGTCTTGATATCGTTTAAAGTAACACCCTTTAAACAAATTAAGATTGACTACTGTACAATCACTGTACAAATACAGAACATAGTAGTATATATAAAGAATTAATAAAAAAGGTGACGAAAATTCCAAAATATATAAATTGGAAAACGAAAAGAAATAAAATGTTTGATAACAACTTGGAGCAACTGTGGCATAATTGTTTACTATAAATAGATAAAACCTCTTAGCCACAAACACTCTCTATTTAAATCCCAAGAGGAGTTATCTTGTAATAAATTCCTCTGCAGATGATTGAATTGCAATCGAAATGTACGTCAGGATTTTAATAAAATATTGTGTGGTTGAAATGTATTACTTATTTGAATTTATTCAAACAACTTTTATTGTTAAAAAAAAAAAACTATACATAATTTCTATTCACTAACTAGTTATCTTTGCTGCTTGTATTAAAGAGATTTTGATAACATCCAAGAAAAAGATGGTAATGACTCTAAAGGAAACAAGGTTCTATGATAGAGGTATCACAACAATTGCAAATCCCTACTAGATGAGGACAGCCTCGTAAGCCATAACAAATAATAATAACAAAATGTTTTAAAAGTAAATTCTTACTTTAATCAACAAAGACAAATTTCATTTTCAAAGGTAAAAGTCAAAATAGTGAACTCAAAATCTCACAAAAATTAGTTTTTAATAAAAACACACACACACACACACGCAACAAACTAGTTTCGACGACGAAGTCGCCTTCCTCAGTGCTTGGCTACTACTAACATATTGTCAAGCTATGGTACAAGTCAAATAAAACAAACAAGATAAAAATACAAAGTCAAGTAATAAAATTAATCAATTACATAGCACAGCCCTTCTTACTCAGGAGAGGTATATATATATATATATATTTTTTATTTTTAGTTATGTAAGAAAAAGTATATACACCTATCCTGAGTAAGAAGGATTGTGCTAAGTATAGATTAATTTTATTGCTTGACTTTGTATTTTTATCTTGTTTGTTTTATTTGACTTGTACGATAGCTTGACAATATGTTAGTAGCAGCTAAACACTGATGAAGGCGACTTCGTCGCCGAAACTAGTTTGTTGTGTGTGTGTTTATTAAAAACTAATTTTTTGTGAGATTCTGAGTTCACTATTTTGACTTTTACGTTTGTGAATAGTTCTCACTAGCTAAGCTCTAATTAACTAAATAAATTTCATTTTAGTTACGTTTTATTTAAGAATGCGTTTCCCGGCGCACGTTGCTGCTCCCGGAAAACATAATTTTTGCAATAAGAAAATCAAATCAAACATCTAAATAATTATATTTCATTTATTGCAATGCTAGAGGATAGACAATGTTTATCTTAATTTCATTAGGGATGTAAATATACAAATTTTAGGTGTCCCAACACGTGAGCAAGCAACATATAATTGTCCGTGGTAAAAGCTCGAATGTTCCAAATTCAATCCATCAATGGTCAATCATTTTCCTTGTAACTTGTTTAAGGTTATTACGAATGAAAGTCCCAAAGGAAATTGTAGTCGTTTGAAATCAATAGGTAAATTTGATGAAATCATCGAAACTAATGGAATTAAGACCGTCTCTCCTTTGAACTTGCCACTTCTGATTTCTGCCCGGATCAAGTTAGGAGTCAGTTTTTTGTGGTTATTGTGGTTCCGTTGCATAGCTCTGCTGAATTAAAATTTCGCAAGAATATTATCGGCGCTCCTACTTTTAATATAAATAAGTGTGATAGCAATAATTTTACATAGAATTTAGCAGTTTTAAACATATTAAAATAATTAAAAATGTATTTTAATTTTCAAAAAATGTTTATAATTTTTTACAATTATTTAAGTAAGCTAGTATGTATATATGTTTTAATATTGGACTTATGAAAGACTGTACACTGAACCAGCCTAAGCCTCTGGGGCGAGGACCTGAGGATGGATTGACACCAAACCTCCTACTTACCATCCTGGGAATATGTTAAACAATCCTTCTGTACAGTGGTTTAGGCGTTTGCTAAGATACATACCAGCACACATACATATATACATCAGTTTTTGAATAATCTTAAGCCTCTGAGGCCGAGCTCTGTGGATGGATCTACACCAAACTTAACACTGAAATTTTACTAACAAACAACCCCTTTAAAAAATTTGTTAACCTATGTTTAGCGGTTTAGGCGTTTATAAGATATATACATACACGCATATGTACATACATTGGGTTTATACCTAA
Organism: Prosapia bicincta; assembly: GCA_036971475.1. Lineage (NCBI taxonomy): Eukaryota > Metazoa > Arthropoda > Insecta > Hemiptera > Cercopidae > Prosapia > Prosapia bicincta. The sequence continues at coordinate 217,912,437 of JBAIZL010000005.1, forward strand.
GCCTCTAGGGCGGAACCTTGTGGATGGATCTACACCAAACATCACACGAACCATCTTAGGTATATGTTAAACAATCCCTTAAAATTGTATTTACTTCTGTTCAGTGGCTTAGCCGTCCATAAGATACATTGGTTTTTGAACCGTCCTAAACCGCGGGCGGAGTCTTGTTGAGGGATCTACATCAAATGTCATAACAAGTATCCTGCGAATACGTTAAGCAAACCCTCAAAATTTCCTCAACTTCTGTTAAGCGGTTTAGGCGTGTATAACATACATACACAAATACAAACATTCATTTATATATATATATGTGTAAGTATATGTATATATACATATTTAATAAATATTGTGATATGTTTTCTTGTAATATAGTTAATAATTTAAAAATATTTTAAAAACAAGAATACTTTTAATGCATATATTATTCAAAGCTTTTCGCTGATAAAACAGTACCAGCATCTTCAGGAAAATAATTATCTAACAAAAATCTAACAAAAGAATAAATATATGTAATAAAGTATTCTTGTTTTTGAAATATATATATATATATATATATATATATATATATATATCTAATATACAATTAATATAAATAAATTAACATAACCTATGCTTTAAAACAGCTGTTCCTACAAATACTCTATATCATCAAATCAGCTGTCTTTTTAAATCATATGTTATCACTCATTTTCAAACAAATGTGACGAAATAAATGTATTGCATACCTTGGCCATATTGTGAAAAGTTCTCTTCCACATAATACTAAAATTAATTCATTAAATTTATTTCGTAAAACAATATTTTAAGAATCTCTATTAGCATCAATAGGCATTAAACTAAAAGTTTAAAATCATGTATTTGACCTTCAGTAAATGAATAAAAACTATTTTTTAACGATGGAATATTTGAATATATATATATATATATATATATATATATATATACATATATATATATATATATATATATATATATATATATATATATATATGTATATATATATATACATACGGAGAGTGTCAACTAATAACAGTAATTGATCACATATTAATCACATATTCTCAAGATCATGCACTTAACATCTATTTAACTTTTAATAAAGTAACATCAATTTTTGTATAAATCCTTACATAAATGCAATATATCATCCTAGAATTTTATAAATAATTTTTAACATTAATTAGGTAAGTAAATGTATATATTGGTTTTAAAAGTATTTATAGAAACATATGTTATCGGCGTTCAACACGACTAGGCATAAAGACCTAATCCCACCAACCCCATACAATGGCTACGTTTTGCGAAGAAACTTACAGACTTCAACTTGTCCCAGGCAGGTTCCTAGTCGTTAACCAACAATGTTTACAATGCTTTAAGTCGGAGCACTTTACTTGATTAAAGCAGTAAGTCGATAGCAGGCGACGATGTTCGAGTTTTAAAACTTTTATAATTCATTTTACATCCTAAGGT
>JBAIZL010000005.1:217916406-217941406 GCA_036971475.1 Prosapia bicincta
AAAAATGAAATTACTAATAATAAATTTATCGCTAGTATTCATTACGTTGGACTATGCTAAACGACTACGTATCCAAGACACAAGTTGGCAGCGAACTGAAAGCAGACAACCAAATACTTTTTCTTCAAGGATCGCATTACTTAGAATTGCTGATTCACTTCCTCTGTCCCTAATTCCCATAAGGATTATTCAGAGGAGTTTAGATAGAGACAAGGAGGATTGCTTTGCTAAACCTTTTATGTGTTGCAATGTTTACCTTTCAGAAATAATATTGTGAATACACATCGATAGATTACAGCAACAAAACATTAGCTGATGGATGGACTGTTATAATCTGACGCTTGAGGGACGGAAAAGACTTATTCTAAGCAGTCGTTACCGAACGTGTTTTTACCATTTGCTATATAAAACGTCTTATAGATTGAGCGTCAAAAAGAATAAAAAGTATTGAAAAATAACCAATGGGATAAATAGAATTATTGCTACGATCACACCTAACCTGTCATTATGAACTACATAGTTTAGTGAGCTGTTAAAACTCATACACACAGATAAATATTTTCTAAATGATTGAAAATTAAAGAAATAATTAAAATTCAAACAAGTAATATAAAAAAAACCTTTTCAAATTCTACCTAGGTCAACAACATCAAAAATTTATCTTAATTACTTTTTATTAAATAAATACAATTGGCATAAATATGTATATACATATGTCAAAATCACAATATTAAGTGACAAAATATAAAAGGCAAATTAACTAGTAAAATCATTTCATTAAATGTAAAGAATTAATTAAAATTTGAAAAAAACTGTATCAACACCTAGTGTCATCTACTACAAGTTAAAACAAATATATTTGAACCTAACTGGATGAATGAATATTTGATTACAAATTGAAAATCATAACAAGATACATAAGTATAAATAAGGAGAGTGAGAACGAATAGAAGTAATTGAAATGGTTCTGTATTTGTAAAGAAATTATTGTAAAAATGTTTTGTAAACTGGACGTATTTATTTTAAAACTAGGAGAGTACACTAAATATTTTTTTAAATATAATCAAGTTACAGAATACATCAAGTTTAATCTAATTATAAATGTAGAAAAATGTATATAATTTATATATCTTGCTTTTATTTAAAATAATAAACAGATAAATAACACAACATAATTAAAAATTATCGAAAGAAAAATTAACAAAATGTAACTACTATAATTTCATTAAATGGTATTTGGACAGCAAGGCGTTTTAAAATTCAGTTATACAACTCTACCTTCGGTGAGACGAAACGTTGTACATAATTGTTTAACTTAACTTAAATTGTAATCAATCATTGCTGTTAAATATTAGACAAAGTTGTGGTACTTAGTTATTTATTAAATAATTTTACGTGAATATCTAAGCAAAATGAGTTTTTGTAAATGCACTTATCTCTCTATTCACAATATATTCTTTGAGACAGTGAGTTATATTTCAATTAAATGACATAATATCTTTCTTTATAATATTTTATTTGAAAATAACTATAGTAAAAATTTTTTTAAAACTGTCAGATAACGGTAAAAATACACAAAACTATATGAAACAATATAATATATAAATATCTGCAACATGTAATTATGTTTTAAAGAAATAACATTGGAAATTTTTATCTCATACAAAACACTCATTGCAGTTTTATAAACCTTTTGCCAGTTTTTCAAAAGAATGTTTCAAAATCTTCAAACGACATCCGTATTTCACTATAATATTCCAGACTTCTTTTGAGTTTTTGAGTACAAATCTACCTGAAAGGATTTTACAGTGAAGATTAACTCACTTTATCCCAGATGCAAATTGGATTTGTCTTTCTACCGTATGCTTTAATGGATAGAGTTACGTTCACTTTTATTTAGATTTACCACTATCGATTTATTTAGATTTACAACTATCGATTTATTTAGATTTATTTTATTGAGTTTTGTTTTTATGTTATTTCTATGCAGACTATTCAATTTTGCTTTTGATGTTATACTCCACATTTCAACCCTATGTATTGGTTTATATTTAAATTTAATCCAAAACATTCCCTTTGTTCATAGGTATTATTATAATGTTATTATGTGTGTGTGTATGTGTGTGCGTGAGTGTGTGCGCGCGCTTGTGATCACGCGCTTATATCTTCGCGTGTATGCGCGAGTATTTGTGGGCTCCTAAGTGTGTGCTCGCGTGTATGCGCGCGTGTTTGTGTGTGTGTGTGTGTGTGTATGTGTGTGTGTGTGTGTGTGTGTGGTGTGTGTGTGTGTGCGTGTGTGCACGTGCTTGTGATCACGTGCTTATATCTTCGCGTGTATGAGCGAGCGTTTGTGGGCTCCTAAGTGTGTGCTCGCGTGTATGCGCGCGTGTTTGTGTGTGTGTGTGTGTGTGGGCACGTGTGGGCGTGAGCGTGTGTATGTGTGTGTGTATGTGTGTGTGTATGTGTGTGTGTATGTGTGTGTGTGTGTGTATGTGTGTGTGTGTGTGTGTGTGTGTGTGTGTGTGTGTGTGTGTGTGTGTGTGTGTGTGTGTGTGTGTGTGTGTGTATGTGTGTGTGTGTGTGGTGTGTGTGTGTGTGTGTGTGCGTGTGTGTGCGTGTGTGTGTGCGTGTGCGTGTGTGTGCGCGCTTGTAATCACGCGCTTATATCTTCGCGTGTATGCGCGAACATTTGTGGGCTCCTAAGTGTGTGCTCGCGTGTATACGCGCGTGTTTGTGTGTGTGTGTGTAGGCACGTGTGGGCGTGAGCGTGTGCATGTGTGTTTTTTGTGTGCGCGAGCATGAGTGTATCTGCGCGAGGGTGTGTCTGCGCGTGTGTGTCTACGTGTGTGTTTGTCCGCGAGTGTTTTTGCCGTCATTTATTAAATCTCCTTGCTCATAAATATTGTTAAGTTTGTATATGTGTGTCATCGTTTATTAAATCTTGTTAAATGTCCAATTAAAAATATCCCTTTTGCTAAGTTGGTAATAAATACACATAGTATCAACAATTGTCAAGTAAGGGTTGCCAATTTAATAGATTAAAACGACTTGCAAGTTTCACTATATAAGGGCTGAATGGCTGGCAGGGTGATGTATTAATAATTCAGGCTAATTTGACTAGCGAGCCTTGTACGTTTACACATCATTATATATGTCGTTCCCAGAACTGATTGTTCCTTGGAATCTTATAGCAGGCAAATATTTGAAACGCTGTCATTGTAGACTTTCAAGTTACAGTTTGGATTTTGTTGTACATTCGTTACAGAACCCTTATTGTACATTGTATTATCAAATCATTACGTTTGTTCATTATTGTCTAACAATGATGATCAAGAAACTATGTAATATACTAAAACATAAATAGAAATCAATATTTTTTAACAGATAAACCATTTAATGTTGTGTTAGTTGGTTTTTCTTTTCTGGGTTTTCAATTCCTTCTAATAGGTTACACTTTCTCTATTCAAGTATATCTGTTTTAATATTCAATCTTTAATAAAATATTTTTTATTCATCCACTGAAGTTCAAATAAACGCTTTAAAAACTTTTATTGAATGACAATTGACGTTAATACAGATTTTTCAAGTATTGATTTATTATTTTAAATTTCAACAAGTAATATACACAAACGTTTTTTAAAATCAATTCCTACTAATGTCAACGAAGAAAAAATTTATTTGAGTTACTTTTTATTAATAATTACAATATTTAAAAATAAAATAACACAACCTATTCGTTGAAGCAGCTGTTCTAACCTATAACATAAAATCATCTGTTTTATGAAATCATATACCACTTATTTTAAGTCAAAAGGGACAAAATAACAATATTGCATACCTTGCCCCTATTGCGAAAAGTATTTCTACCATATAAAACTAAAATTAATTCATTATTACAATTAATTATTGAATTATTATTTTAAAAACTGTATTAACATAAATTATCATCCACTACAAGTTTAAAAACATGTATTTGAACTAGAGGGGATGAATAAAAAGTATTTTTTTAAGGATTGAATATTTAAACAAGATATATATATATATATAGACCAACAGTTGTTGTCTTTAGCTAAGATTCAATCTATAAGGCTACATGTTTGGAATTCATCACTCTAGATCTGACCCAGTTGGCCGATAGCTGGAAATATGTTTTTAAAAACCCTCCCGTCTTTCTTCTTCACATTTCTGTGTTGTTAACAACTGTGGCCATGTTTACCACAGAAAATGGTAAATAACGCTTTAGAAAAAAAATACACCCTTAAGGGTAGGTTGACTTTATTAATTTAATTTCGCTTTCTATTTTGCCACTTAATATTGTGATTCAGTCTTATGTATATACATATATATATTAATTGTATATATTCATTAAGATGTAACTAAAACGTTTTTGCCATTGACCTAAGTTGAAATAGAATTTTAAAATAGTTTTGTTTGACTTGTTTTTTGTATATCAGATATTAAACAAATGTATATTAATCTGTGATGTCTACCTGTAAATATCCCTATGGTACAAATATCAATTGTATGTTGCTCAATATAAGTCGTGTGAATTGTTGGCAAGTTGTAGCCAATTGTTGCTAAAGGTATTTTTTCCTATTGTTACAATTCAAAGCAATTAATAGTTGATGGGTTCATTTTTAACAAAAACACACGCTTTTGCATTGAATTTAAAGCTATGTAGCTCTTCGAAAAAATTAAAATTATTACAATTTTAAAGAATAATTTTAAAAAATCGTCATGAATCTGTTAAAATATTTTTTGAAAATATAAAAAGTGTTGTTGTATGTAGGAGGTGTTTGATTTGTAAAATTGTTTTAAAATATTTGACACCTGTTTATTAATAAACATTTTCAAAGATAATTCTGCAACAGTTAAAGGAATATAACATTGTACATTGTCAATTGGCTGTCAAATATATATGCGTATTATTTTAGTTTGGAACCTAATAGGATTGGATTCAATCCTCATTAATGATGAATACGTTTTTCAGCCTGTGCTTGAGGCTCGGCACTGTCTATATTAAACATCTATTATTTGCTACTTAATATCAAAAGGATATTCTTTCATTAAGGTTACTAAATTCGATGAAAATGATAAGTTTTATTCTTTAGATGTCTAAAATATGGTGCATAGGTTTAGTACAAGAACACTTAATATTCGTTTAACTGAACATGTGTAATATTTTTGACTTTCTTCATTTCAAACCCGGTTTGAGAAATTGTTTTTTCAATTCCTTCTTTTAGGTACACTCTCCTTATATATATATCTTGTACAAATTTTCAATCGTTAATAAAAATATTATTTTATTTATCCACTCAAGTTCAATTTTTTTTGTTCTGTCCTATTGTGGATTATAATTGATGGTAATACAGTTTTGTCAAATAGTTATTCAATTATTAAATTGTAAACGTTTGTGGGGTCTAGATGCGATTCGAACTGAGTATCGGACGTTCGAGGCCTAGCGCTTTGCCACTGAACCAACTTTCCCATAGCTAGACATCTTTTTCTCAATGAATTTTGTTTTGTCTCCATCTGATTATCATCAAAACCTCCGTTGCACAACATTTAATTGTTGCCATGGTTACCACAGAGTATTATAAATAATGCTCTAGGATTAAAAATGAATGAAAATAATAAAATAAACCAAGTGGAATAACAATATCAAACCTTGCTTCACAATCGGATCATGCGAAAGGAAAGCGAAAAAAACTACAACGCAATATGAGAGACGAAAAAAGCGAATAAGTAGTAACAGACAAAAATAATAGTACTACACTATGCATAGAAGGGAAAATGGAAAGTTGGATGGAAATTCACTTTCTATTTTGCCTCTTAATATCGTTATTCTGACATATGTATATACATATTATTAATAATTGTATTTATAAAATAAAATGAAACTAAAATAATATTAGTCTTTGTTGATTTAAGTAGGGATTGACTAAAAATATTTTCTAATATAACTTTCTTATTACCTTGGTAGCAATATTCTACAGAATGTAACTATAATCAAAAGTATCGTATGTTTTTACAACACGTATTAGTTAACAAAACAATACTTTCAGAATGGTTAATACATAAATGTACTGAAACGTTTTTAGAAGTGTAATTTCCAGTGGTAACATCAATGATTGTTAAGTTTAAATGACTAATCAATGTTTTTGGAATAGTTAATGTAAAACCGAATGGTTTTCTTTTCAAGATTATTCTTAAAACATATACTTTAATTCACAAAAAATATTTTAATATTAATCTTAATCAGGGCTGATAGTTAGATTCAAATTGCTGTAAATAATGTTTTCGGAATAGTTAATACATAATCTAATGAATGTTTTTACACGATTTATCTATAAAATATTTAATAACCTAACATTTTCAGAATAGATAGTAGATAACTTGACAAATTATTTGCAAATCTAATTTTAATGATTAAGTCACTTGGGTTTAAATAAGTGGCACGTGGCATCGTTTAGCTATAAATATAAATTACGATATTGCCAATTTTGTTAAATGAAGCATTACATTACACTATGGCTATTGGAAATCCGAGATTGTAAGGTTTCATTTCCATGTCTAATTCACCTAATTAGGATAATTTATTATTCTAAAAATGCCTTGCTATTTACCAATGGTCAGACAACTGGTTTTTATTTTAAAGCATTCTTTTAGATGTTGTTCACACCCTATAACTCAAAACGGCAAAGGTAAAATCAGGGCCTGATTTAAATTAAAAATCTCTGTGTAAAATCAAGTATCGATCCTTGTATCGACCGTTGTATTGATTGATGCTTTTGGATTTATCTTTGGCTAATATTTTACGTTGAAAGGTTGGTTCAACAGGCTGTCTGAAACGGCTTATTGTACAATTGTTCCGATTGTAATTTTTAAAAATATATCGGTATAGGACTACAATAAATCTTAAATTACATGTAAAAAACTAAAGTACAAGCAATAAATTAGCATACAATACGAAAATGCATCAATAAAAACAAAAATAACAAACTAAGTTAAATGTAATAAACGTTGGATCAATACTCCATTCAAGCTATTCGAAGGCAAACGTGCAATTTACTCCAACAATAAAGTCTAATTCATAATCCAAAGTTTGCAAACTTTTAGTCATCACGACTTGAAGGTAAAATCTTAGTTTCAATGTTGGCAAAACCATTATTTCATGATTCGGAAATAGTGTAAATATAGCTGGACGAATAGACCAAAAACTTTATCTCTCATAAATGTAAAGCTATTTTGTTTGAAAATCTTAATATACTTATCTGAACTTCTGTTAGGAATACTTGTATATATTCGTGTACATTTTTCTGTCTATTCTAACAGTACAATATTTTCCTTAGTTTGACGCGTTTCGGAATTACTTCTTTTTCAAAACTTCAGCAGTATCCCTATAAAGAAGTACTATTTAAGTTTTTAAAATGCAGTCATTCCAAAATCAGCGAACAAAATAAAATATTATGTTAGGAAAAATAGAAACATTTACTCGAATATATATAATATTATCTTTTGTAGCTTAAAATATTAAAATTATTAGGAATTATTTAAATGTATTATGTAGTTTTTTTTGTTACATTATTAAAAGCTTTGAATTTGAAAACTTTCCTTTCATGCATCAAAACCCTTCCACTCGTTAAAGACGGCTACGTTTGAATACACTATTTGCTTTGGCGACAAACTCCACTCGAATGATTACACTTCAAAGTATATGCACGGAAAAGGAAAGGGGAGCTTTTATTTGTGTGTATGTGTGTGTGTGTGTGTGTGTTTGTGAGTGTATGTGTTCGTGTTTGCTCAACAGCACAAACGTAATAAAACCCTTTGCTCTCTAATATAGTACGAATAATTTCTTTGACCAAGCCAGATCAAATATAAACATACACATTTGTTGAGTTTAACATTTATGAAAATAATATTTACAGATATTACTACGCCTTTTCACAAAAAAAGTTTGTTAAAATATTAATACTGATTTTAATCAAAACGGTTTTAATTAAATTCCATGTATTAGCTTACACTCTTCTTATATATAATTCTCGTTCAAATTTTCAATCGTTTATAAAATGTTTTTTATTCATCCACTCAAGTTCAAAACTTGATTTAATACAGTTTATTCAAATACTAATTCATTAACTAAATTTAATAAAGAATTTATTTTAGTTTTATAAGGGAGAAATACCTTTCATAAGAGGGGCAAGATATGTAATATAGTTATTTCGTTCCATTTGGTTTAAAATAAGTGATAATATGATTTCATGAAACAGCTGATTTTATGTTGTGGGTTATGTGGTAAAACAATTTAAAATTGTGCTTTTGTTGCATTACTTAGTAGTAAAATAATATCGTTAATAAAAGAATTAAAAATGTAAAATCCATGTAATGATATTCTTTTATAAAATAATATGAAATAATTCTACTTTGAACGCAATTGCATATTTTATAATAATTTGTATGTTTCGTTAAATATATGTTTTTGTGGCTTTAACAATGATATTTATTATATATTGTTTGATTTTTCAAAAGTTATTAAAACATTTTTCATTCATCCACTTAAATTTCATTACATTTTTTAAAACATGTGTAAGGTGTTTTCAAAATATTACCCCCAAATCTCGCGTAAACTGTTGTATCTTGTAGCAGTCTAGGTAGCCCCAGATCAATTATTTTATTTTGAATTATTTCTGTTAGTTAGCCTAACAGAAGACAACCTCTGCACTTGCTGTAACCCCACTTTCTATATACAAGCCGTCCCTTGCTATCTTTATATCTTTCCTGGTGATGTCGACTAGAGAGACATGCCTCCAAGCGACGGGGCCGAGTCAATGGGGACAAGTTCCTGTCAGGGCAAGTCCACCCCAACTAAGTTGAAGGATAGAGTGAAGCTCCAAACCAGCACCTATGACGACTATGTAAACCTCCAGAAGTACAGGCCGTCAAAGTTATGTTAGCGTGATGCGCAGAGACGGATTTGGTAAAGATACGATGGTGGAGAGAAAGAGTAGGGCGGGTAGTGCGGTAGGGGAGGGGGCTTTTACAGCTGACTTGCTGGAATGCACAACACAACAACTAGTACCGTTATCGCTTTAGTCTGTGTGCACACAGTGTTTATGTGTTTAGTGTATCGACCAAAACAGTATTTTTCAATACTAAATATGCCTCAACCGCAGACAACAAGTCTGTTCGGCAAAGGAGTGGCGCTCAGAAGCCAAACTAAATGCATTATTATTAATGTATTTAAAAACATATATTCTGAAAATCCCAACATGTCTTGCTCGGTAATTCAAGACCGCGTAGCTAACCTTTGTGGAATATCTGTTCATACATTTAGGAAATTATTGACGGAGGAAGAACGACTAGGAGAAAACGAAACATTCAGAACACCAGGTAAAATTCGTACAAGAAAAATTAAAAAAGTCAACATCGATGATTTTAAAAAATGTGCATTACGAAAAATAGTTCTTAATTTTCATACGACTCATCACGCGCTTCCAACATTGAAGAATGTGCTAAAAGTTTTAAAGCTTAAATATCCGGAATTAGAATTTAATTTCACTCATGAAACTTTACGCAAAATTTTAAGATCCATGGGATTTAAATGGAAAAAAACTGAAAATAAAAGAAGGGTTATGATCGAAAAACATTTCATACGCTTTAAAAGAATATGCTATTTAAATAAAATTCGACAGTATAGAGCGGAAAATAGGCCAATAATATTTTCAGAGGAGTCTTATATTCATTCGACGCATGCCACGAATTTAGCATGGACTGATAAATCTGTTAACGGCTACAAAAAAAATATTTCAAAGGGATCAAGACTAATCATAGTCCACGCTGGCAGTGAAACAGGAAGTATGGAAAATGCCCTTTCGGTCTTTAGAACAGGCCAGAAAACAGGAGATTATCACAACGACATGAATGCGGGAAACTATGAGAAGTTGTGTTTCTCCTTTCTTTACGTAAGCTGGAGTAGAACGAGCCAAAGCATGCATGCGCAAACGTAAATGTCTAACGTGAGTCATCCCTTCTACAGTCGGCCGTACTCCCCACTCACTTCTCCTACATGCGCGAACTACGCTTACAAAACTTTGACAGCCTGTACCTTGGGGAAAAGGGCGAGCCCCACCACGTATTCTGCCTCGAAAATGAGAGGATATTTAAAGTAGTATGTCGAGGAGTTATTCGAGCATAATTTCCGAAGATGAATCAAACGAAGCAGCGGAGGTGGGAAACGACCTTAAAAGCAGAGGTATGGAGGTCCTCAAAGTGTCCCAAATGAAGGAACAAGGAGCCGCTGTCCATATTCTTTGTGGAGCTAGTGTTAGAAAAAGATGCACGTGAAACAACGACCCTGACTAGCCTTTGTTTCAAGAGGGTACGACTGGAAGTCTACAGGCAGCCCACTTGTCCTGGGCAATGTTTCGACTGCCAGAGAATAGGTCACACAACAAGTTGTTGTAAGGCCGCTCCTCGGTGCGTTAAATGTGGCGAGGGCATCGTGATAATGGCGGTTTTGGAAAGCCCTGCTCGCAGAGAGCTAAGGAAGGTGCTGAACTACAAACTGGCTGACTGGGAGTTATTCCGGTCCCAGCTGGACAGCACTCTACCTGCCTTCCTATATGTCGACACACCACTGAACATAGACAAAACCGCGGTAGCCTTACGACGGAAATACGTACTGCGATTACTAACGCGGTACCAGTTAAATGTCAACCCAGACTCTAAGTAAACATACCACGGTACATACTACAGGCAATCACCCGGTGAAATAGGATCCGGCGGGCATTGCAAGACAGGGTAAACAGATACGTATCACACACAACACCTAACCGCCTTAAAAGGCAAACTAGGCGGGACTTAATTCAGTACAAAGTCGATGACTTCCATGCAGAATTGGCGACCTTAAACACAACAGATACACCCATCTGGCTGATGGTTAAACACTTCACGCAAAAAACGCCGCGCTATTCCCCACTCATCGGCCCGAATAGGCTGGTGGGCGACCCGGTCGACAAAGTTAACTGGTTTCCCGACACGCTTGAGAGCACGTTCCAACCAATTTAACAAACCAGCTGATGCAGCAGTTACAGCTAAAGTAGATTTAGATACAGCACAGTTTGCCTACTACCCTACATTAGAGGCAAACACTGGCACTACAATCACAGAGATAAAGTAGGCAATCTCACAAACAAACTCCAGGAAAGCGATCCAACGGAGAAAGCGATCACTTATCTCTCAAACATTTACAATGCTATACTCCGGACACAACAGTTCCCGGACGCTTGTAAGGAGGCCATGGTCTTGGTCTTCTCCAAACCGGGAAAGTATCACAGTAAGTCCGACTCATACAGACCGATAAGCTTATTGAATATGATGTGCAAGGTAATTGAAAAAATCCTGCTCAAACGTCTTGTCATTCTTGCCATAGACTCACAACAAGGTATTTGTAAAGTAATACCACGCCTTATTTCTTAGCATAAGGTAATCCAAGCCCCCAGGGTTGCATGATCTGTCGCGGGACTTTTCCTGGCAGGGTTTCTTTCTTACCGGGTTTTTTTCATCTCGATCTTAAAGCGACACTTGCCGTACTGTTTCATTTCACTATCTCTTGATTCTCAACGGAAACAGCTTATGAGCTTGGTACATGGGCAATCAATCTATTTTCTTTCACTCGCAATACAAACCGCATGCGCCTGTGAGACGCAGGTAGCTCGATAGAGGTTTTCTGCCACGAGGGCTGAGTGGGTTTTGGGGGCCCAAACCTGCATTAAATTTAAAAAAAAGTACCGGTAAACATCTGCTAACGACAAACATGAATTTTCCGGTCCTTTTTAGAATTAAAAAATCAAGCTAAGAAGAAGAGGAGTCGTGTAGCGAGAGTCGAACAAAATGGTCTTTGAGGTTTAGCTGGTGAATACGGGAACGATTTCCGATTGCCCTCCTCCCATTAAAACCAGCGAACACCAAAGGGTACATAGATATAAAGACTACCCTTAAAAGGTAAATATTTTAAAATTATTTATTTATATTTTTATATAAATTTTAAATACGCACAGCGTTCTCTGCTCGAGGATGATTACTTGTCAAAATTCTATAAAGGGGGGATATTCTAAATTATATTTTATAATAATAATAATATCCCTATTTATTTCTCCAAGGGCGTGGTGGTGTGTCACTTGCAGGGGATGACTCTTGATTTTTATTACGTGGTTTTCAATTATAGATTCATTAATTAGATTAAATTAATAATTCGGTTTTGTATGGGAGAAAAAAATCCTCAATGCAAGGTATGCGATATAGTTACTGTACCATTTTGCTTAGCCTAAAATAAGTGCTAACATGATTTCATACAGCAACTGGTTTTATTTTATAGGTTATGGGGTAAAACAGCTGTTTTAACGCATAGGTTATGTTACTTTATTTATATTAATCGTAACTATTTAATAAAAAGAAACTAAAATAATTTTTTTTTATTGGAGAAAGTTAGAAATGACTGAATTTTTTTGTTATATCTCTTGTTTTATAAAATAATTAAAACAATAGACATAATTAACACAGTTGAATCTGTATAGTAATCGGTAACTACCTTCTCCATTTAGGTTGGTTTCAAGTTGGCTGTTCCCTAATATACTTCGCACACACGCACACATACACATACACACACACACACACACACACACACACACACACACACACACACACACACACACACACACACACACACACACACACACACACACACACACACACACACACACACACACACACACACACACACACACACACACACACATACACACACACACACACACACACACACACACACACACACACACACACACACACACACACACACACACACACACACACACACACACACACACACACACACACACACACACACACACACACATACACACACACACACACACACACACACACACACACACACACACACACACACACACATTCAGAAGGCCAAAACCGTCTCAAAGTTGAAGATTTTGCACTTAATCAAGCAATAAGAGCCATATATTGTGGAATAACACTTATTAACAAATTTATTTTATAATAAAATGTAATTATTAAATGGTTTTCATAAATGCTCCAAAAATTATAAAAGTGTCAAGTGCGGGAGGAAATAGTTTCGATTGTCGTTAAAGCGTAACTTACGAACGTAGTGGGGTTGAACTGGCATTCAAGTTAGTAACAAAATCTTAAGTTATGAAATATACCATAGTGTTAAAAAATATGACAATATTACACCACAAGTGACATTTTAAAGCAGCAGTTAAAAAACAAGCCCAAATCTACGAGTGTTAATTTATTAGGACACTCTGTTTGCAAGTGAAGACAAAGTCTGAATAGACAAATAAACCAAGTAGGGGAGCGAGTGGGGACCGCCCGATGGCAGGAGTCGTAAATCAGCCGGACAGGAGATCCAGACGGAGTTTTCAGGAGATCCAGAAGAAGATTCTAGGATGCTATTCCATGGCTAAGCGGAAAATCTAGCCCAAGATGGATGTGGAGATAGTCTGCCTTCGAGCGCCCTGCGATTTCGAATTTTAACATTTTCACCATGTAAAATATTATAAAAAGTATTAAAGGCGCGCCTAAAACCAATCAGTTGCGATTGCTACAAGATCCAAGACCCCAATAAAATGACGAGGGAGGAGAGGAGCGACACCAGTGGACGTTTTTGGGGCAAGTCTGAATTTTATACCAAATTAACCATTTATTAAATTTAGAAAATTTCTTTAAATAAAAATATAATTACCTATTGAAAATTAATAATTAAAAAATAGATAAGCAAATGACTTTTTTTTAATAGCAATATAAGTGATGGTCTTCAAATATAAATTTGTTCAAATATAAAATGCAATTTCTAAAATCACAAGATTAAAGTTACATCAAGTTATAACAAGTTAACGTTTAACAAAGTCAAAGCACTATATATTCAAAATGAATAGTAACGTATTTTATTTAAAGTCAATACAAGTAAAACAATACGAAATTCAGAAAGAAAATCAATACTAAATGATGTAGCACTTGAGTTAATGTAACTTATTTTATGTAAATATATCATATATTAAATATCTAGTACCAAACAACTGTAAATATGTAAATCGTTTAAAATTGGATCTAAAATCCTTCAGATTTATGTTTGGGAGCACAAATATAAATTAAACAGAAATGCACCAGGAAGTAATCTTGCCTGTTACTTCTACAAATAATTATATGCACACAAAATAGTTAGATGGACATAAAATAAAATAAATTGGTATAAATTATTCTTCTGTTGTATTTAAATACGTATGTAAATTTATGCGTGTAATTTATTACTCTAAAAACCCCACAATGTTCTTACAATAACAACAAATGTTAGAAATATTTAAATAATAGTGTTATCCAATTGATTGATGAACTTTATGCAAAGATTATATGAACATTTCTGAGCTTTATAAACCATTCAAGTGTATTTCATGTTTAAAGAACTGCTTATATAATAAAACACAAAAAATCAATGGATATTAAGTAAGAATTGTATATTATTTTGGAAAATAAAATTTTAATTTATATTTTAATTTTAATTTAATTAAAACAAGTTAGAACAAAAAATGGTTAAAATGATTATAACTAACCTGTGGTAAATCAACTAAATAAAATTGCTGAACATTTTTCAACCAGCAACAAGAATAAAATTAAATAATTCAATTAAACTAGCAAATAGATTTTCTAAGAATTACTCTTGCATTAGAAAAGTAATAGAAAAATTTACAGTTAAACAAAAATTTATAAGGTATATATTACCACATAAATGAGTATAAACATTTAGGTTGGTTTTTTAAATAAAGTCCAGAGATTTATCCACTAGCAGATCACGCTGGACACACCACCGGTACCAGGGTATGGTCAGTCGGGTGGGATCATATTTTGACCACGGTTGAACGCGGAAAACGCTAAATGTGGTCACGTTGTTGGTAGGATGTGGAACAGAAAAATCGGGGTCGATCACCCTGAGAAGGGTGAAAGGTTTGGCCGCAGCAACACACACACAGACACACACACTTATGTGTGTGCTAATCAAAAACACAAACAACTACACAAATGCACTATAAAACAAACACAAACTTATAACACACTTGCACTTTGTACTTAAATTTAATGACTTAAACTTTGAAATTAATAATATGCTTTTATGATCATAATTTTATTTTAGCGCAAGCAGTATTTATAGTTTTGACATTCATTTTTATGGAATTTATGCTAATAAACTTCTGAGCAATTATAGAATTAGTAAAACCTGAAAACTGCTGCTCTTAACGCTTTCTGGCGGATCCGATAAGAACTAACGCCTTACTTATAGACAACGTTCTGTATGAATTACTCCATGTCCTGAAAAGATGTTATGTTACATCGAATTCAAAATAATTAAACTGACTTGAAAGACCGGATAGGCAATTAATGCGAGAATAGGTAGTTTTCGGAAAAAAAGAAAATTTACGACTAGGAGACAAAATCCCTTATTTGTCGTTCAGAAAGAAAAATAAAATTAAACAATTAGAACACACTCTCAAAATTAAAAATAACAAATGAACTTAAGCTTACATACCTTAATCTGTGAGAAGAATAAGAAGAAGAGAGGAGTTTGGCAAAGACGGGTCAAGACGCTGATGTGTTGAAGGCTTTTGTAATGTTGGTTTGAAGATTTAGAGGGGTACACAGAGGGTTCAAGGCAAAAAAGGTCGACGATAGCTGGATGTTCTAGGTTAAATCATACTTTGCATGGGTAAATCAGTAGCCTGTGGAGATGAAATAGTTTTTTTTATTGTTTCTAATTCTAAGATACATGATCGCTTCTTTAGTTTCATATCTTTTTATCACTATCTAAATAAAATACCATTTTCTTCTTCAAGTAATTATTTTGAGATTAAACATAATTTAAAATCTAATCAACATTGTATGAATTATATATTCCACTACGTAGAGATTCAGAATAATAGAATACCTTTACAAATGCAAGCGATGTAGGGAAATTAATTATCCCTAATACAGCTGTTCCCTTGGCAGTACAGAAATATACGTGACTTTGGGCTGGATAAGATTTGACCTGTTTATTACTTTCTGCAACCCAAATTCATTTCTAGTTAGAATTTCCTTATACATACTTTGTTGGGTTTTAAATGGGTTTTTGTCAGCAATTTTAGAATTTCTTTTACGTTTGTGGTAAAATATCTCCACTGCCAATGTAATCATCGCCAAGGCCAGTCCGAAAAGAGTAGCTATAAACACGCCACCTGGGAAATAGAAAAAAGTAAGTATTAAATGTATCTGAATTTTAAACAGTCATTCAATTAAGTTTGAATTTACATCATCAACATAATTTAAAATAACAAGTTGAACTTTTGCTAAAGAACCTAGTAATGTTAAAATATCAAGGCTCCATAACGATAAAACAAACAGAAAATACAAATAAATCGAATTAGCTGCTCACTAAAATACATAATTTTATCTATTTTTCATATAAGTCCCGAGTAATTACAAGAGACTTGGTCAGAAAAGTGCCGTTGTCTTTTTAACATTTATATTGGTGGGGAAGGCCGTTGACTCAGTGCTTGTTGAACCTCATGGATATATGAATCGGTAGACCGCAACAACTGGGAATTGTTAACCACTGTTCCTAGGTACAAGAGAGAGGTATAGTGAGGACCAAGTGACCGTGTACTTGGCCTTGATAGGTTGTAGTAGGTGGAAAGGCAGGTAGAGGGTTAGTATGAATACTTGCTTACGAACATGATCAGGACTGTGAAAACACTGACTTGCATGAGGAGGTATCGATATTAGATAAATTCGATGATAAATTAGTTTCGGTATGACATTAAAAACAATGTTGAAATATGGGTAGACATATCGGATAAAGAACTGTTGATGTATAGACCGTTCTAAAAATGTAACATGTTTTCAAAAGTGGTAGCACACGAAAAATCTCTGGTGATCTCTCAAGGCTAAGTACACGGTTACGTGGTCCACTACAGACAGTTGCCTGACCCTCCCCTGCCACTATTCTGTGAATTCACCCTCAGCGCATCTCAAGTATCTTCCTATGTCCCGGGAGTTATACATTGTAGAAACTTTTATCTTTATTAAAAGC
Organism: Prosapia bicincta; assembly: GCA_036971475.1. NCBI lineage: Eukaryota > Metazoa > Arthropoda > Insecta > Hemiptera > Cercopidae > Prosapia > Prosapia bicincta. Next base: position 217,933,565 of record JBAIZL010000005.1, read on the forward strand.
GGCATTTCACGAGAGTGGGCTTATTTGGATTCATTTTGAATGCAACTGTTTAAATAAACACACAACGAAAGTGTCGCCCTTGTCAAATGATAAAAGTCTTCTTTACCTCTTCTTTCTCTAGCTCTTTTCTCTATTTTACTATCTCTCCATATAATAGAATTATTTTAGTTCTGAAATATCTTGTTACCAGCTACAAATTATAGTAATAAATTATTTAATTGTTGAATTACAAAAAAACCAAACGTACATTAAGAATTATAAATCAATAAAGTAATTTAAATAACAAAGTAATCAAATAGCAACAAAGCAATAGCAAAGTAATCATCTTCAGAATTACTTGTACAATATCTCTGAAAATACTCCAAACGTTTTGAGCTCCAAACCTGGGAGCTTCAATTTAAAACAATAAGAGTAAACACTTTCTTCAAAAAAATTTACACTTTTAGATAATCAAGTTATAATGAAATCGTGAAGGTAGCAGCACTAACTACAGTAACGTTGTTTCAACATTATGCTTAGTAAAATCCATGCTACAACCCTAGGAATAAAATTTAGAGAAAATGGTTTCTCGTATTACTTAATATCAATTTATTATTATCTAAATAATAGTTAAAATTTGAAATTGTCTGAAAATACTCCAAGCGTTTTGAGCTCCAAACATGGGAGCTTCAATTTAAAACAATAAGAGTAAACACTTTCTTCAAAAAAATTGACAATTTTTAGATAATCAAGTTATAAAGAAATCGTGAAGGTAGCAGCACTAACTAGTAAAATCCATACTACAACCTAGGAATAAAAGTTAGAGAAAATGGGTTTCACGTATTACTTAATATCAATTTATTATTATCTAAATAACAGTTGAAATTTGAAATTGTCCATCGATGCATAAAAAGACTGTTATTTAAGTCCAACAATTAAAGCAACGTTAAATCCCATTTTAAGACTACGAAGTTTAGAAATAATCCAACAGGTTACAGCACTGCTATTATTTTATGTTTGTTTCTTAAAATTATACTCTTTATGAATAGCATTTACTAAATTTATCACGTTTGTAACAATTACGATTTTCAAAATAGTGAAAAATACATTGTGACCTCGTATAACTTCTTTTCGAGTTTTATTTGGCTTGCCTGATTGTGAAGCAAGGTTCGATGCCGTTAATCCAGTTTGTTTCTTTATTTTATTCTTTTCTTCATTTTGTTTTCATTCATTTTTAGTTCTAGAGCATAATTTATGATATTGTGTCGTAACAATGACAACAATTTAAGGTTGTGCAATGGAAATTTCGACGATAACCAGATGGGTTCTAAAAAAATTCATTTACTTCTTTCAGAAATACACTTCTAGCTATGGGAAAGTTGATTTAATACCTAAAGTTCTACACGTTGAACTTGAAGATTGTCAGTTAATTATTATAATTAACCCCAATTAATTTAATTATTATAATTTAATTATTGAATAAATATTTGAAAAATCTATATTAACATCAGTTACGAACCACTACAGGATTAAACAAATGTATTTGAACGTGGTTGGTTGAATAAAAATGTATTTTATCAATGATTGAAAATTTGTACAAGGTATGTATCAGGAGAGTGTGAGATGATAAAAAGAATTTTAAAAGGGAGGTTTTCTTCCACCTTTCTAGCTCTCAAACGTTTGAAAGCTCTGAATAAATAGGTTCAATATTTTCTAAGTTTTCAACTCTGACCTTCAACCAATTAAAAACAATTTTAAAAAATAAAATTGATAGCGATAAAAATAAATTTTACTTGAAAATTTACGCATTCAAAGAACACAAGTTTTAAACTGCTTCATTAACGTTAATTACTGAAACAATTAAATTAGAAAAACAGAAACCTAATTGCATTACGCAATGCTAAAACCACTGGTTCAATGGTTTGTAAGGTGTACATTATCGTAAATATAAATTGTACAAAGAAATTTAATATATGTACGTTCTTAGTTCTCCGTTAATTTCTGTTCGATACTTATCTAAACATATTGACATTTTAAAATCATTTGGAGCTCAAACTAATCGGGAATTCTCCCTGTACATAACAAACAGTCAATTTCGTACATAGTTCGATTATTGGATTAATCCCTTTTAAAATATTGAGGTAACACAAATTATATCTAATTTTATGTATACAATAATATTTTGTTTTGAAGAGAGCATTTACAAAGAATATAATAATAGAAATGGGCGAAACGTCGACTGTAAATGAAGTCAATTAAATAAATAATAGTTTCTGAAGTATTTAGCTCCTCATTATAGCTTGAACTTATATAATAATAAGTACAACTCGCCAGACTCTTTACAGTATTATAACTAAACAGCATTCTTTTCAGCACGGCTGTATGGCTGTAGTTTCGAAGCTTTAAATATATTTCTGCCTCTCCGAGCCTTACCTATACTCGCCCGGAGGCGGGAGAACTTTCTGATCTCACACAGCTCTCAACATGTGTCTCGCCACACTGAAATAAGTGAATGGTTTAAAGGCAACGGTCGAGCAGTTATTTTCCAAGCAATATCCTTTGGTGAGCGTGGAAAAGTTTCGGAATATCGTTTGACTGTCTTAACAGAAACGGTTTGTTAAAGCATCAGAACAAAAAAAGATGAAATAAATTGTAGACGTTTTTTGTGGAAAATAAACTTTATACTTATTTATAAGACCTGCAAAAATTCACTACTTGATGCTTTTCACATAAGCATTTACCACTTGGCCAGTGATTTGTTCGATACTGCGAATTACGGATCAGATTGTATGCTCGCATGTGTTGTGTTATTGTGAATCTGTGAAATGTTGGTGTTCTGTGAATAATTCTTTTAATATGCATTAAAATATAAGATTTGGTTGTTGCGTGGTTTTGTCATGTCTCTTTATTTAATACTTTGTCTTTAATAAACCATAAAGTGTTTACTGTATCATTAAACGAGAAAGTGTTTACTGTACAATTAAGTGATAAAGTTACTATTTATTAGGAATATACTGTGGTTGAATTTAATAATAAATACACAAAAACCTCTTAACCACAAACTTCCTTTAATTTACCCTTGTGTACATTTCAGTTACAAAGTAACCATCCTCAGAGGGATAACATACAAAGACTCGTTTGTGGTTAAGAGGTTTTTGTGTATTTATTATTAAGTGATAAAGTGTTTAATGTACCATTAAACCATAAAGTGTTTACTGTATCATAAAAAGAGAAAGTGTTTACTGTACCATTAGGTGATAAAGTTTTTAATGTACCATTAAACCATAAAGTGTTTACTGTATCATCAAAAGAGAAAGTGTTTACTGTACCATTAGGTGATAAAGTGTTTAATGTACCATTAAACCATAAAGTGTTTACTGTATCATCAAAAGAGAAAGTGTTTACTGAACCATTAGGTGATAAAGTGTTTAATGTACCATTAAACCATAAAGTGTTTACTGTATCATCAAAAGAGAAAGTGTTTTCTGTACCATTATATCATAAAGTGTTTACTCTACCATTAGATTATAAAGTGTTTACTGAACCACTAAACCATAAAGTGTTTACTATACCAATAAACCATAATGTCTTTATTGTACTATTAGATAATGAAGAGTTTACTGTACCATTAAACCATAAAGTGTTTATTGTATCATTAAACGAGAAAACGTTTACTCTACCATTAAAGCATACATTTTTTACTGTACCATTAAACCATAATGTGTTTCTTGTACAATTAGACCATGAAGTGTTGGTTGTACCACTAAACCATAAAGTTTTTACTGTACCATTAAACGAGAAAGTGTTTATTCTACCATTAAATCACACTTTTAAACAGTAAAGTTGATCGTATTTGTTTTGCCGATGGTTATGGACAGTCGAATCCACGACTTTATACGAGTAATTTTTATAGTATATATATACTATAGAGTAGTATTTATAGTTCTAGTAATATCTGTAGCTTTAAATTGATAAATTATACTCGTATACTACTTTAAATTGCTTATTTAAACGGAATGTTTATAGCCTGTCTTCCAACTGAAAAGAGCGGACGGTTCTGGTTCATTACGGTTCTTCCCTGTCTCTTACACTAGGAAGAACAACACAGGGGCACTTTCTGTCTTTAGTAAAAGACCACGCCTTCACGGATCTGACCTCAAACTCGTAACTACTATCCAGGTGACTCTTGTCACGGCCAAAAAGTGGACTTGATGACACGAACCCTTGTCTGTAAGAGCCTTTCAAACTTATGTAAGGCCCGGACTGGTGACCAGCCAGTCTCTGGAACGAGTTAAACTTCAACTAGACCCTACGGTTTCGACCGCTTTTTCACAACGACTCGGAACCAGTAGAGCTTTCCGAATCTCAATACCGCGTCTGATTATTTCGATCCTGGTGGTCAGTCGGTCTTTTATCCGCTCTCGGTTGGCCCAACCTAAGGGTCAGACTCTCAGACTTGATACTTGTTTTTTTGTTGGATTCATAAATATATCCCGTGAGAACTTGAGAGCTGGTTAATTGAAGAATACAGATTCAGGACTCTAATGAAATGCAGGAGACTATATTAACGATTATTTATTAATTTCATTTCTTTTACTGTCGACGTTTCTGCCATTCACATTATCTCATGGCAATTTTTAAGAGATAGGTAAAACATAACTTGGTTGTCTTTTTATTAAAAATACAATATATGTCTTAACAAAAAGAATAAAATAATAGGAATGGGCAAAACGTCGACTGTAAATGAAGTAAATTAAACAAATTATATTTTCTGAAGTATTTAGCTCCTCATTAGAGCTTGAACTTATATAATAATATGTACAACTCGCCAGACTCTTTACAGTATTATAACTAAACAGTATTCTCTACGAAAAAATATTCTAATAGTAGAGAAATGTATTCAGCATTCATGTAGATGCAGCTGTGTTTCTAGTTAACGTTTTATAGATTCATTTTATTAATATCATAAGATCTTTGAAGGTAATAAAGTGCAGATTATAGCAACACACCTAAACTTTCCAGCGTGATTCCCTCATTGTCGTCTACGTCAGAACACGTCCCTCTCACTGTGGAGTTCCAGTACTTGGCGGACAGAGACTCCAGGTAGCGGTCTTTCTGAAGATCCAGGATCCTTAAAAAAAATATTGCGCATAAGGATATTAAAGAAAATTATAACTTGAGCAGTGAAATTATAATTATAAATACGTTGAAGATGTTCTATAAATAATCAATTTAATAAACTTGAGTGATATAATTGATACAAATTTTACGAACACAGTTGAACAATGTTCAGTGTAAAAATTCCAGAACTCTAAAATCAAGTTCTACAAAAAAATAAGCAATAGACTATTAAATAACTTAATATATAATATATAACATAAAATATAATATAATATAAATATATATACAAAATATAATGTATAAAATGTTATCCTATAAATAGGTTTAACATTTACATTAAATAAATGAAAATAACATTAAACAAATAGGCATTTTAATTAAAAAATAAGGTATTTTGGCAAAATGTTTACATATTCGAACAAAAATATCAGAGGTTGAAAAAAACACATTGATAGATCCCAGTTACTACTGTGCAAGGTTTGTGATTATTCCGTATTTTGAAAGACCGTACTTATTTATAAATTAACCTTTGACCTATTAATTTAAAAATTGTTTCAAATATATTTTACTCAGCTATTGCGAAAAATAGCAAAAAAATATTAAATTTACAACGCCTTTGTATTTGTGAAATACCCCTTTCATTATTCTATTCCTATGATAATTTATTAATTTTTGTTATTTTAAAACTAATTTTGAGAACAATCAACTTTATATACATTTTTTGAATTTAGATTTGATTAATTCGTATTATATTGAATGTATATTAATTGTCGAATCTATTGTGAAAATATTTTGAATTTATTATAATATTCTGATACATTCCTCATAAATTTGTTACATGTAGTCCCTACTAATCTAATGTCTTTAATAGACAGAAACACAGTCAGTTTCAGTCAATTAAAGACATACGATTGGTAGAGAGCAGATTACATCCAAAAAGCGAAACCTTTAAAGGATCCTCGTTTTTCTTTGGCAATATAAGAAAAGTTGAAAATTACGGATTCTAAAATCTTTATTATTTTGTGGTTTCTTTCTACCATATATTCAGTCATTTTTCTTTCCCGCCTGGTACTTGAAAGGGAAAACCACTCCCTCTGTGACACCATTTGGTGTCTCTTTAATATTACATAGCCAAAATGGCAAATAGATTTATTATAATCGACTAGTAGAGAAATTTCTCTATTTATTTTAATTTTGCGTCTCTGTATAGCATTTATAAGTACTTGGTACTTACCGCCTGCTGATCTCTTCGTTCAGAAGACTTCCTTGCTGCACAGCGATGGCGTACGGCTGCTCTGCGAACATTTCACCTACCTCCGTCAAGTTGCAGTTCCTGAACACTTCGTACCGGATCTGTGCGGCATCATGGATCAGCGCGAACTCCCCAAGCTCGCTCTCTACCACCTGCGACAGATAAGTTGAAATAATTACAATTTTTTCATTTGACAATTTCAGCTTCAGTAGAACAGCCGTGAAGATATTCTAGATCATCTAAATTATTTTTTTTTTTAGTTAGATAATTATGTAGCTTTTACCATAATTTCTATTTGAATAACATTTTTACAAAATGTTTGTAGATTTGATTTTTCTACTCGGAAACCAGGAATATAAGCAAAATAAACAAAATAAGTGATATAAAAAAATTCAAGTCCATTCATACTTACGTTGCCAAAATTTTTATTGAAGTTTCTTTTATTATAGATAAACATAAAATCAGCTGTTTTATAAAATCATATCTTATTTTAAGCCGTATGGTTTCATTTTAAGTAATTATATTGCACATATTGCTTCTTTTGTGAAAAGTTTTTTCTGATATAAAATTAATTATTTTAAATTTAATTAAAAAATTCGTATTTAAAAACATGTGTTAAGATCCACATCCAAGACATCCACTACAAGTTTAAAAATTGTATATGAATTTGAGTGGACAAATAAAAAGTGTTTTATTAACGACTAAAAATCTGAACAAGATATGTATATATATATATATATATATATATATATATATATATATATATATATATATATATATATTAGAGATAGATAAAGAGAGAGAGAGAGAGAGAGAGAGAGAGAGAGAGAGAGAGAGGGAGAAAGAGAGAGAGAGAGAGGTTGTGAACTAGTAGAAGGATTGAATTGTTATTCTATGGGGTTATTGAAGCAAATTTAACATCACAAACCGTACAGTTCCAAAATCTGCTATAAAAGCATTTCACAGATCTTAAAATGTTATTTCCTAGTAGTTTTATTAAGTGTCTATTTAATTTAAAATACCATATACGCCCATCTAACAATTATTTACTAAAAATAAGATTTAACCCATAAATTAAATTAGTTGTATAATTATTCAAACTATAAATTACTTTTAAGTCTGTGAAACAATCACAAAAATAGGGCCAAATTTAATTTTATGAGTAGCCCTTTTAAATGCAAAATTGTTTTCACCTTTTATGAGAATTTAAAAAAAGTTTTTAATATTACACTATGCCAAAGTAGAAAAACATAACAGTTGTGAAGATGCATACAAATAACGAAATGCACTATTATGTAAAAAGACTGACATTCCACATTGTAAAAAGGCACACAAAAGTTCCAAGTGGTGGTGATTTTATTTATGCACATGGTTTTGTTTAGATCTCCAAGATAGACAGCAACTTACCGTAAGAACTAAAATTGCATACACTGCGCCGTGTTTTATTTCTTCGGTTACTATTACGCTATAGAAATATTGAGTTTCTAATA
>JBAIZL010000005.1:217948906-217993906 GCA_036971475.1 Prosapia bicincta
CCAATAAAAATAACAGCTTGGAGGAACTATTGTTTGATTTTTTAATTTAAATACCTAAATGAAAAAACCTCAAATATCTTTAATTTAAATTTTTATGTATATTTACATTATTATAAACAGAAAAAACTTTTATATATACACTTATATTATACATGCACATCGAAAATTATACATGTATATTTAATTATTTTAAAGAAAAGTATAAAAATGACAGTTGAATTTGATGAATCAATTTAGACTATTATTTAGAAGGTTTTATTTTTGTAAACAATTAGAGTAAAAATAATTGGGGTAGAATTTCAACCATGTGAATCAATTAAAAAAGGACACCATTCGGATAGTTGGATTTTTATTTGACAAAGGGTCGACAAAATTAATTACAGAATGTATATTACAAATGGGAGAATAAACTATATTTTTTCATAGTCATTTATTTTTTTTTATAAGTTTCGGAGTAGGATCTTAGTTTATTCACAAAGAGTTGACCCTGAAATTGGGGTTTCCATTTATCGCTGTTGCAAAAACCACTGAAAACTTCATGTTATAATACTTTGTGTTTTGCTGCTTTAATATATTAACCTGAAAAATATTCATCTTCATTTTCAAGCACTGACACGACGTTTAAAAGTGTAGGTTTGCTAATTTTAATGTCTGGGATCTTTGATTGTTCAACACTGCACACCTCAGGCAATTGGTTACCCGTAACGCCTTTATCTGATTGGTCTATCTGCTAACGATAAGACAACTCACCTTTTTTTTAGAAACCATGGTAACAACGAAACGCAGCAAACAAAACAACTGAGCGACGCGATCAAATACACACTGACCGACTAATCAAAACGAATAGTGACAGTCGTGCCGAGTGTGGCACCCGGTGACGTAAGACAACAAACTATACAGAACTGCACTGAGACGGTAATTCAGCATCCTAATAACGAGCCTAGACTGTCTTCGCCGAGGAGAGGCCAATAGGACATGTAGACAGAATCATTATCTTGGAATTAGTGGTCGTTTCTGCGTTTAATGTTTTCTCCTAATTTCTGAAACTATGTTTGTGTTATTTTTTCTGAAAATTTCAAAGCCATTCAGGTAATTAGAGTTCGGATATTCATAGTTCGGATGTTTGGAGTTCTGTGTAGAAAAAAATTGTTTTTTTTATTATTAATATTTCGTAGAGTATTATTGTACATAATGCGGCATTCTAATGCACACGATAAAGTGATGTACGCTGCTTAAACATGTGCTATGTTACATATTATTCATATTTCATAAACAATAGACCTACATGTACGAGCCATTTTGAAGTACCACTCAATATAAGTCACGTGGTACTTGTTGGGTATTTAGTTTTTTATTTATACGTACGATATATCCAGGTCTATTGCTTATTATATTTTAAACAAGTAATATAACAAAATAAATAATTTCCTACTGAGAGTAACAAGTTGAGACAAGATAAGTTTAATTTTAGTTTTCCTTGAGCCCTATTTATGGTATTTTGTGGTCACCATAGCAACGGTTTAAGGTTGTGCAATTGAGGTTTCGACGAGAAACAGATTGGGGGAAAAATTCATATACCTATTTGAGAAATATTTACAGGAATTGGAAAGTTGGGACAATGCCAAGGCGGGCTCGGCTTCGAACATGAAGAATCTCAGTTCGAATCCAGCTGAAACCCACAAATTTTAAAATTTAACTATTGAAGAAATATATTTAGAAAAACTGTAATAACATCAATTGTTATCCACTATAGGTTTAAAAATGTGTATTTGAACTTGATTGGATGAATAAAAACGAAATTTGTACAAGATACATATCAGGAGAGTGTGAGCTATCAGAAGGAATTTAATAAAAATACAATGTCTTGTTTTTCTCCCTAGTATTACTACACAATAAATGATATATAAATAAATAGATAAACGTATAGTGAGATTGATTTTATGTCTTTATCAGTAAGATTAGGAATGTATATAAATGCGTACTTCCCACACAGTGCGGTGCCTGAAGGAACTCCTCACCTGTAGAGCGTATCCTCAGCATTTTTCATGTTACGGAAGTAGCTGTGCGAGTCGGAGTTGGCAACTACAGTGTAGTTGATTCTTGACTGCCGGGAGAGCTGTTCCAAAGACTGTACCGGCGACTAGAAACAGGAACCAAGTTAATTGCAATTAGTTATGGGCTAATAGATAACATAAAGTCAGGAAAAAACAGAAAAATGTTTGTTTCGTACAATGACTCCACATTAAAAAAATTTTTTTTAAAATATGGTCCACATAATACCATTATTATTTTTGTAATAAAAAAATAGTGAGATATTTTTTCCATTCTTACTATTAGATATATTCTCTCTCTCTCTCTCTCTCTCTCTCTCTCTCTCTCTCTCTCTTTCTCTCTCTCTCTCTCTCTATCTATCTATCTATCTATCTATCTATCTATCTATCTATCTATCTATCTATCTATCTTTCTATATATGTTTATATTAGGAACACAAAACCTACCTTTAAAAACTAGCAGGAAACGTCGAATTTGTACAAGCACCACTGCGATACAGTGCATATCAATGATTTCCGGTCTTGCCGACAGATTGCTCAAGTGGAAAACTACAGGACTATAACTATACGTGAGGCAGTCGAAATAGAGAAGCAAGTGAGTCTCAGCAAACGCGATGATACTTTGAATTTGCCCGATTTTATCGGCTGAAAAGTGAACAAAGGGAAAGAAATGTGAGTAATTGTTTGGCTCAGGTGCTTGTGAATTGAAGGCAAAGGGCGGGGGGCGTCTTTTCTCTGTATATAGGAACAGAGTTATTTTTCTTCATTCACACTCCAGCTGTTGTTGGGTTCACCTCGTCAATGCTAGATGAGATTGTAGTGAAACGTCGGAACTGCTATATAATCTACTGAAAAACTGCTATTTTATTATGAACGGATTTAGTCCGGATAATACATATCCCATCTTATATATATATATATATATATATATATATATATATATATATATATATATATATATATATACGTATCAGCATATATATATATATATATATATATTCATTAATTTATTTATTTATATATCTAGTTCAAAATTTCAGTCGTTAATAAAATACTTTTTATTCATTCAGTAAAGTTTAAATAATTTTTTTAAACTTGTAGTGGATGACACTTGATGTTAATACAGGTTTTTCAATAATAATTCATTAAATATATTTAAGGAATTAATTTAATTTTTATATGAAAGATAAAAGTTATACAAAAGGGGCGAGGTATGCAATTTACTACATTGGTCCCATTTGGCTTAAATTAATTAATAACATATGGTTTCTTAAATTAACTGATTTTATGTTATAGGCTATGTGGTAGAACAACGGTTTTAACGGATAGATAAAGTTACATTATTATTATTAATTGTAATTATTTATTAAAATGTAACTAAAATAATTTTGTTTTTGTTGACCTAAGTAGGTATTAAGTTTAAACAATTTGTTTAATAAATTAAAGCAACGTTTTGTTAAAGAAATAAAATCTCTTAAATGCAAATAATAATGAAAAGTTATAAATAAATAACTACTATGTGATTACAATTAAAATATTGGAAAGAACCCCAATATCACAAAAATAATAAAAAATAACAAATAAAACAAGTTATTTAAGATTAAACCCTTATGTACATTTCGATGACCAAGTCATCATCATCAGAGGGTCTTATTACAAAATACAATCTAGCACACAAGAAGTTACAAACTAGAATGATGATCACTCTAGTTTGTAACTTCTTGTGTGCTAGATTGTATTTTGTATTAAGACCCTCTGATGATGATGACATGGTAATCGAAATGTACATAAGGGTTTAATCCTAAGTAACTTGTTTTATTTGTTATTATTTTTGTGGTATTGGGGTCTTTCCAATATTTTTATTGTAATATATTGTACCACTGTGCTCTTGATATTGTGAACTACTGTGTGGTTAAGGGGTTATATTTATTATTAACAAACTACTTGGCATTTGAATATATATAACAAAATGGTATCATGTTAAACGTACGTAACAAAACGAACAAACATCATTGGAAAAATTGTCATCGCAAAGTCTTGAAGCTTTTACATGTCACAGGGTGTCGATAATTTGACATTTTCATGCTAAAATAAGAATACAATTTGCAGTGACACGCTCCCATGAGTCGGGCCCAAGTGTAAGTGTTCATACTCCCTCACCTGTACCAAGGACTCTAACGCGGTAGATGTCAACAAACTGCATTACATTCAACTTATTGTTTATATTAACCCTTTTATCGTAACGCTAGCATGTATTTTATTTAGTAAATTATTCATTTTATATATTATTTAACCCTCTTTCATTTTACTTTATCTAGGTAACTATGTTTGTAGTAATAGTTTAGATTTTGGATGTCTATAATATTTTGTTAGTTTTAAGAGTCCGTAAAGGTGAGTCATATTGGTTAATTGCCAAAAAAATCAACTAATTGTATTACGAATGGAAAATGAACTATAACAGTAAGAGACGCGTTTCGCTACATACTCATCTTCAATTCGTTGCGTAAGAGTGGAGATTCAGTCTAAAGCATTCGCCTTACAGCACTTAGTAAAGACACAAATACGATTGTATGTATCGGAAAGTAACTGTTTGTAATCGAAAGGTAAAGGAAGAATGACGAGTGTTTTGAAAATTGTACAATTTTGTGATTTGCGAGACGAATACATAAGACGCCACTATAGATCAACGCAGCCAAGCGTGGATGACTGATACACAGTGAAAAGAACAGGACCATTTAAAAGAACGGAAATAATCGTCTAGGAATTCACATCCATTCTACACTTAATCGATATTGACAAGAACATATACCTAGCAATGAATAAAATCATCTCCTTCATACAGTACTGGCCTTAGGCCTTTGCATTTAGTCAGGCAAGATTTTTTTACGGCGCCTTTTTAAAAGTAAAGTGGTTGAAGGTTTAACATTGTTAAAAAGTACATCCAGCTGTAATAATTTAACTAAATATTTAGTTTCAAAGTTGGTTTTAAACATTTTATATTTAGCTGAAAAGCTTTAGTACAAAAATAAATTAACAGCCATCATCAAGGTTTGGCGGTAATATAAAAAAACGTTACAAATTATAATTAAAAAAAGTAATATAACATTTTTTTAAAAAGTAAATTCCCACTGAGGTCAACAAAAATTATCATTGTTCGCTTATTAAAGTTTGTTTGTTAATTTTATTTGTTTCATTCATTTTTAATCTGTGGTAATCATGATACAAAGAGGTAAGGTAACCTATGGTAAGACTATACAATGGAGATTTCAACGACAACCAGATGACAGAAAAAAATTCATATACGCCGTTGAGAAATGAATTTCTAGTTATTAGAAAGATGGCGTGGTGCCAAAGCGCGTTAGACTTGGAACATGAAGATTCATAGTTCAAACCGGATAGAACCTCAAATTTTTATATTTTTTTATTGAATAAATATTTCAAAAAACTTTAATAATATTAATTGTCATCCACTATTGGTTAAAAAAAATGTATTTGAACTGTATTTGAAATGTGTTTTATTAACGATTGAAAATTTGTACAAGATATATATTAGGAGAGTGTGAGATATTAATAGGAATTTAAATACGTCAAGTTTTCATAGCTCTCTGTGTAAAAGTCGCATTCTGCTTACATCTCGTAAATTTGAAATCGCATTAACGCGCATCGCAGTGAGAAATATCGTTCGATTCTCGTTTGTAAGGCGTTCTGCAGCTCGTATGATTGCCAACCCTCGCTCCATGACAGAACATGTTTAAGCACTTGTATAGAAGATACCCATTAAAATAACAAGGTGGAGATAAATAATATGTTTTCGAACCTTGTAACTTATTTGCCTGCTTAGAATGAAACAAAATTCTCGCAATAGATGCATTCTAATGCAAGTCTAATCACTGAATGCAATAGACACTAATATGAAATAAGTTTTATAAACTCTGAAACAATTTTGTAAGAAAAAAACGGCTCGGAGCCCAAATTTTTACACAGGATTTTTTTATATTTTCTCAATAAAGAAATAATTTTGTCTGAAGAAATAAAAAAATTAAGAGCTATTTTCGTACCTACTCTCCATTGTATATTGATCTTTCCTTAATCTATTTAGGTTCTACAGTTACCTATTACAAAAATTACCTATACTTATAAAATGCCTTCAACCCTTCTAAACAGCCGGGTGAAAGGCCGGCAACAATTTACAAAGGACGTTAGAAATAAAACTTGAAACTTTACATTTTTATTTACTTTTTAAAGTTACATAAAGAAAGATTTAATTATAACACAAAGTAGGCCTACTATGATATACCTCATTGTGATATAGCCATATTACAATATGGTAACAAAGTATCTGGCTAAAACAATGTTTGGATTTTTCGTTAAAGTATACTAACTCTAATTAATTGGTTAATACTTGAAAACTGGCAACAATTTTCTTTTTTTTTTTTTTTTTTTTTTTTTTGAGTACTTCTCAGGATGGTTACCATGTAATAGATTTATAGGGAATAGATTAATTCTATTATGGTTCTAGGTTTTTATTTATTTTGTTTAGTGATTTTTATTTAACAATAGTAGAAATTATTGAGCTAATTCACTCTTTAACCGGTCAGTTTACGCTAGTGTATATTGTAGTTATAATGTAATATGACGTAGTGATTCTTTTTATAAAGAAACCTTGAGCTTATAAGATTATGTGTGTTTTGTAAGTAAGGGCATTCTCGTTTTTGTATAAAATTTTAAAATGTGGGGCTTCTCCCAAATTGTTCTTGAGGACTTTGTACATCGTCAGGTGTATTTTTTACTTGTAAGATCTTTATCAACACAGAGAATAATAAGTTTTCTCAGGGTTAGAGTATTCTGTTTCACACAAGGATGACAGTTGCTTCGAATTTCAGGCCCTCAGAGCTAAAGTGGAACTCAGTTTTGGCGTAAGTCGTGCTGAGGGTATCACGAGTATTTTCTAGTAGGGACACAACAAGGAGTTCTTATTTTAGACAAGCATGAAACAGCACAATACGCGTAGGCGAAACACGCTATAGAGAATAGGTCCCCGCTTTACTGGGATACAGTCATCGGGGTCACTAAGCAGCTCGAATGGTTGCGGGTCTCCAAGTGTTTGTGGCTTCTTAAGTTTAATAGTAGCTCAGAAAATTATCGAGCGTTTTCGTGCGTCGAAGAATGCCAAATTACCAGGGCCTTTGTTGTTTAACGAAGGCGGTTGTTCAACAAATTTATTTATCAACTCAATGGCACATGGCTCTCGAAACGGCTTCCCTCAGCAAATAAAAAAGTAAGTGCTACTATAGACAAGTGTCACACATTAATATATGTCCAAGTGTTAAAGTGTAGCCTTGTAGCTTAAGTAGACAATGGAGTTATATAATACCGACTGTAACGTGCATTCGTGTCTAACGCGCACCCGTATTTAATTACAATAAGTTATGTTACGGAAAATATGTAAAAAGTATTTAGCTTATAATTTGTACTTACCACATTTTTGATTGAAATATCCAAACACGTACAGTTATGAAACTTACAATACAATTGAAAACTTACAAATTTATATTTTGTTTGTTTCTAATATGCACAATTTTTCGCTCATCGTCAATACTATCCGAAGATGGTGGAATTTCTTCATTCTCGTGAGAATCTTCATTACCACTGTTATTCCAGAGCACGCGGTCCTCCGTACCATATATTACGTTGAAAATTTCACACTTTTCAAAGCTCTTTATGAAGGTTTCATATTTGGCTTTAAGAATCCATTCGAAAATAAGTGAAAGAGTTAACCATTCTCCTTTTCCCAGATGGTTTATATGTATATTCACCGTCACATATCCGCTGGAAGTACAGTTTTCGTAAACTGCTTTCGAAAGGTTTATTAACTGACAAGATTAGATATTAACCCGAATGAAATGACTGCCGAATCGGTTTTCATATCTACCAGATTTTCCTTTACGGTTTTGCTAAATTCGCTTTAAAACTAACCAGGACTAATAAACTTTTTTTTTAACGAATCACCTGGTCTCCGATTCCCCACTGTTTCGATCCAGTCTAAAACTAACTAAATTGTAGCAGGTAATGGGCCGATCCTGAAAGGTAAACCCCATATTTATGTCATTAAAAATATACCTATTCGTGTATAGCGTGCAGTATTACTTTGTAAAAGGAATTTAAAAGAATCATATGCGCGTTATACACGCGTAAATAATGTATATATTCCTTACAATTTGGACATATATTAGTACGTAACACTTGCCAGTAGTACCACTTACTTTGCTCTTTAATGAAGATGGATGTTTAATAAATATATCCTATTGTCAACTCAATGACACATGGCTCTCGAAACGGCTGCCTTCAGTAAACAAAAATGTAAATGCTACTATAGACAAGTGTCACATAATATTATATCTGTCCACAGTGTATTCTTGTAGCTTAAGTAGGTGATGGAATTGATAAATATTTAATATTAATAATATTATTGATATTTTTCTAAAGTGTAATAAAAATAATTATGTAAAATATTAATTACAAATAATCAATTTATTTAAGTGTAATCAATTTTTACTACAAATTACAACATAAGTGTACTAATTTCAACATTATTGAACAATTAAATGAATAACGATTTTGACGTGCTGCAATGGAGAATTTCAGTTCTTTACAGTCCATTAAAGTTCCTTTTGCACCATAAATCCTATTCTAACGACTGCCGTAATTCATGTAGAGTGGTGATCCGGACGTTTTTATTTCAAACCATTACCAGACTTTAAAACTTTAACGATGGAACAGACATATAAACCGTGCAATTAGAAAGGGGTTAAATAGTTAACGCCTGGAATAATGAATTGTACTACTTCATTACTGTACAACGGAACCTCTCTAATTCGACACGTTCGGGACCGAGGAGGTGACGAATCCGAGAAATAGATGAATTACAGAAGTCTTGGAATTAACATGTAATTGTGGGTAAACAAAGCACATAAATAGGGATGTAATGCAATTAATGTAGTACTTACATCATTTACGTCGGCCGAAAAATTCAACAACACTATTTCACAACACTACAAAAACACTAGCAGCATGCAATTACAAATACAGTACGTTTTTCTATTTTCATAAACAATTCTTACAGTTCCTTGTAACAACAATAACAGTAGCAAGGAAAAATACTTTATATTAAATCCATTTAATTTTGAAAAACATCTGTCATTTTTTTTTGCACAGAAGAATTTTTTCTAATGGCGCCTATACTACGTGCCAGTGCAGACGATGTTTGTTCTTACTATGATGAATTATAGAAGGTGACAAATTAAAGGGTGACGAATTAGTAAGGTTCTAATGTATGTCTAAATTATTTTGATTTTATTTGAAATAAATTTATTTATGTATAAGTTTTGAAAAACGTTTGTCCTTTTCTATTGTACTGAAGATTTTTTTTCTAATGGCACCTATACTACGTGACAGTGCAGACGATGTTTGTTCTTACTGTGACGAATTACAGAAGGTGACGCATTAAAGGGTGACGAATTAGTGAGGTTCTACTGTATGTCTAAATTATTTTGATTTCATTTGAAATAAATTAGTAAATTTATTAATGTATGTTTATTTTGATAAGAGAACTTTACTAAGGAACCTGGCATGGAATATTTACAATACTTTAGAAAATCAGTACACGAATGAAAAATTTTATTAAAGTTATCTACGTCTTGACGAACTCATAATTTGATTTAATGTGAGGAAATGTACTGTAATAAAACGTTTTTGGACTCACTTGGAGATTTCTGTCCGTGTCTCACTGTAGAAGATCGTCTAGTAGATCGAAAACGTTGTCTCTCATTTTATCATAGATTTAATTAAAATGTATTAGTTAAAACTACTAATACTCTAATGTTTACATCTGTTAGTAGTATTTTTATACATTGTAGTATATTTTACTGCCATTTCGTAATAATAAAATAATTTTCTTTCTTGACGCGTTTCGGAATAATTTCAATGTCAAAACCTTACGTCAAAACGTTTTGAGAATGCAGTTATTCCGAAACGAGATGACAAAGGAACATATTTCAATGGTATAAAATAGCAAAAAATGTACTCAAATGTATAAAAGTTATTAGTTATTTAATTAATTAAAAAAATAAATAAATAAAATTAAGACGGAAAAATAACCCAAAGAAATGAGTATCATAGCGTTTATTTCAAAATACAATACAACTTTACGATTTGATGGAAGTAAAGAATTCCGATGGCACACAGGAGTGTAACCTGATGCACGTTTGATTCCTACTTTTGTAGTAGTCATCCACCTGGCTTGTTCGTATCCAGTTGGGGTTAATAATAAGCGGTCATTTCCCGTACTAATTCATTATTTTACCACCTTGCTTTTATATTTAGACGAAACCTTCAAGAAGCAAATTATTTGATTGTCTTCTAATAAAATCGCGGAATGAATATTTATTGAATAATTAAAAAACATATCTCATTGATGGCAGGCACTGCGAATTATGTTACAATGCTACGCAGTATATTTACATACGCATCTCCCGTCTGGGACTACAGGCGGCCTTGGCAGGCTTGGAGCAAAACATTTTTGCGAAGCCTTTTTTAAGAAGTTGGTCTCCCCCTAAAACATTTTTAAACTCCTTTCGAAAAAATATGTGTTTAGACCAATTGTGATAAGTCATATAGTCTTAAAACCAGACAATTATTTACGTAATTTGTTTCCAATAGCCAAGGTTGAAACGCCGCCGCTATCAAAAGATGATTTGCATTCTTTTGGTCGCCGTTCCCATATCTCGTTCGTAGGTTTTTTCTTTGATCAATAGTACAACGTATTCGGCGGTTAACAAGCAGATATTTTAGGCACGTATATCTGTACATTATTATATTATTTTCATTCAACCTAAACATTTCACATATTTTTTAGCGCGAGTAAGACCTCGCTCTCAGGAAAGCCTCGGCCGCTCTAATCGCTCCTTCCTAAGCACGGCTTTATCTGGGATCATGCAGGTAATTCACGCATACGCAGACAAAACAAAGTTTAGAGAATGGATACGAAGGAATACAAAATAATTAAATCGAAGAGTCTACACAATTACTTGAGTATGCAAATTAGTCAACAGGCTTTACAAACATACACATGCAGATACTTTTCCTCGCACTTACGTAAAAAATAACCTTTTTTTAAACTTGTAGTGGATGACAGTTTATGGTGATACAGATTTTCCAAATATTAATTCATTATTTAAACTAAATAATAAACTAATTTTAGTTTTATACTGGAGAAAAACATTTTACAAAAGAGGCAAGTAATCCAATATAGTTATGTCCTCTCATTTGGCCAAAAATATGTGAAAAAATAAAGAAGACATCGATGACAATAACACTGTATATAATATGAAAAATACATGTTTTTAAAAATTCGTTTCTTTCTCTAGAAAGAAATCTAAGGAAATTTCTTTCTCTATAACACAAGAAAATTTAATATCAAGGATTGCTTTAGTCACTCAGCTGCTTTCTATTGTACGTGACACATTCAACATAAGTTAATGTAGAAATGCTTAGAAATAAAATACAACAGCCCAACCAACAATACAGCCAGCTTTATCGCCATATATTTGGGTCTCTCTGAAAAATGACATGGCTTTGCCCATATTGTAATATAGATATTGAAAGCAGCGTTACTTTGAACTTTTCATTCTAGCCACAGATCAAGTTTCCCACAAGTTCTAACTTAATTCTTTGGGAGCTACAAGGCGATTGAATATCAGTGTAATATAATCTTTCTAAAACAAGATAAAATTTCGGTCATTAAATGCAAGATTAGTTATAGTGTTTTAACGAATACATAAAAGCATTTCTACTTTAATTCTGGTAGCTACAAACTAATTTCCCGTGTGTGATTTAAGTGGTAGTCTAATACATTAACAATAAATTAGCGTTTTTTGATTCAATAAAAAATGCGATACTATGAGAGAAGATGTAGATTATTTTGTTTGACAATATCCAGTAGTAGCCCTGACATACCCTATGCCCTCACGCATTGTATTAGGTTGAATATTTTAATGACTTTTTTAATTATGTAAAGCTAACATTGTATATCTACTTGCAGCAACTGTAGTTTAATTTCTATTCGAAATAAATAAAAAAAGTTAAGATATTAAATACTAACTTAACATTTTATAGGATATATAAACGGAGAATTATAAAATACAGGTAAAATCGTATTAACAACAATTATAAATTATTTTAAATAAACGAAACCTCCTAACCGCTAATAAAACCCATAACGTTTTATTTAAATCCTTAGTACATTTCGAATGCAGAGCAATCATCTTCAGATGAGATTAAAAGAATAACTACAAAAACAACAAGTAGTTATACTCGTACATCTAATAATTTCCTCTAAAGGTAATTTCTTTGTAATCGAAATCTACATCGGGGTTTCAATAAAAACTTTTTTTGTTTAGAAGGTTTCATTTATTTAAAATGAAACAAGTAATATAAACAAACAATTTCAAAGTAAATTTCTACATAGTCCACACACAAACATTAATACAGCTACTTTTTATTAAATAAGTACAATTGTTATAGATAATGTAACCTAAACTATGCATTAATACAGCTGTTCTACCACATACGCTATAACTTAAAATCAGCTTTTTTATGAAATCATATGTTATCACTTATTTTAAACTATATGGGATGAAATAAATATATACATACTTTTCTCATTTTGTGGGACGTTTTGTCCCATATAAAACGTCTCACAGAAGGGGAAAGCTATAGTTATTTCGTCTCATTTGGCCAACGTAAGTGATAACATACGATTTCATAAAACAGTTGTTTTCTATTTTACAGGTCATGTAGTAGAACAGCTATTTTAACGCATAGGTTATGTTAAATATTAATTGTAATTATATAATAAAAAGTAACTAAAATAAAATTTCTCTTTGTTTTCACTAGTAGGAATTGACTTTTAAAAATATTTCCTTATATTACTTGTTTATAAGTAAAGGCATATAGTAATTGGAAGGCAAAATGGCAATACCTGCATCCTTTCTACTGTTAGGAAAGCCGCCAAATTCGCAGTAAACGTTGCCAACATCAAAACAACGAAAAGCCAGTAAGCCGCCACCAGCGTTCGCCCACTCAAAGCTTTCGGTGCTTCCCCACCCCCTTGGGGCGTGAATGACGTCAATGCAAACCAAAAACTTTCTTTCAGTGTAAACTCCCTGAAAATGATATTTAATTAACGTCAGGATAAATATGGCAATTGCCGTTGGTGAGACAACTTTGATTACATGATATTATTCGCAAGGTAGCTTCATGACATTGAGATAAATGTAATTGCTGTAAAGAGCATTAAAATCTGCAGGTTTAAAGTACCTATTAAACACGCGTGTGATTTTTTTATCTCAGTCTACGTTTAGCTTTGTATAACATTTATTTTTCTTCATTCAAAATTCAAACAATAAATATGAAGTAATTGTTATATTTTAATGTACAGACGAATATACAAACGATTTAAATATATACAACATACATTCAAGAAAACAGAAATTCACTTAAATGAAACTATTTTTAAAGTGATAATAAATGTAACGTTTGCTAAACATGGTTTTAAGGTAGTGATGTGAGGGTTGAAACTCTCTCTGCCCGTAAGAGGGGAAGTACCAGTTTGAGGAAAAGCTTACAGGTAGTGGTGCGAGCTATGGAATTCTCTTAGTGCGTAGGAAAGAGGTAACAGTTTGAAAGAAAGCTTGCAGGTAGTGGATGCGAGCGATGAACATCTCGATGCACGTAAGAGGAGAGGTAATAGTTTGAGTAAAAGATTAGAGGTAGTGATGCGAGCGACGAAACTCTCTCTGTGCGTAAGAGGGGAGGTAAAAGTCTGGGAGAAAGCTTACAGGTAGTAGTGCAAGTGATGAAGCTTTCTCTGCGCGTAGGAGGGGAGGTAGCAGTTTGAGAGGAAGCTTTCAGAGAGTGATTGCGAGCGATAAAACTCTCTCTGCGCATAGAAGGGGCGGTAAGAGTTAGAGAGATGTTAGATAGAAACTTCTAGGTAGTGATGCCAGTGCCTAAATTCTCTCTTCGCGTAGGAGGGGAAGTTTGAAAAAAACTTATAGATAGTGATGCGAGTTATTAAATACCCACCAGACGAACATCACTCCTTTGATATAGAGTGAAATAATTTTCCTGCTCTGCATCACGTGTCTATCAACAGACTTCCTTGCTGACGTTTACGTGACAATGTGGCCCACACATCCTGAAAGCAATAACTTTAAAACACTGAAGTATGTTTGGAAAGACCACAGTACAAACTACAGGGAGTGAGTTACAAAACTGTGAGTTTTAGTTAGCCCGAGCTATTATTTCGCGCATGCGCCAACTTTCTCTTTGTCAATGTTGTTCCCAAGAGAGTTTCATTACTCGCCTCACAAGCTATAGTATGATTTAAGAAAAGTACAAATTAGGTAAAAGAAAATGTAAATTTGGTAAATACTTAAAGGTTTAGTGAATGCGAATAACAATAATGACCGTTAAGTGAGAACTTAGACAGTACGATCGAAAATACTTTTTTGAATAGAGTTAAACCTTCAAGGAAGAGAGGTCAAAGTGTTTTTTCTTTCAGATTAATATTTGGGCTAATGTAAAATGTAGAAAGACGTAGAATCAATAAGAATGTATGGAACTTGAAGTTGGAAATGGAATGAAATGAAGCTTTGATAGAAATATTAAAGTAATAATCTAGAAGAAAAAGGGCACTACCCAAGAAATAGTCTACTGAAGGAAAGTGAAGGAAAAACTAACAGAAATAAACTATTCATTTGGTGAAACAAAACGACAGACAGAGAAAATTAAGGTTTTTATTGCAACATATGCGGAACGTTCTCTACAGATTATTACCTGCAAGGCTGAGAATACATTTGTTTGTTATTTCTCGCACTGTAAGGCGAATATTTGTCCAGTAGCCAGATCATAACACCTGTCACCGTCAGGGCCCCGACAATGCTTAACCACACTTCTAGCTTCAAAACAGTCATAAACTTGAACAGCGATGTCTTGCGTACTGGCTTGCGTATCACTGAAATAATTTCAACAAACACAAGCTATAAACCTACGCTAATTACCTGATCGGAGTTTTACTACAGTTTTAATTAGTAGTATTAGAAAAGAGTTGTTATTAGTAAAGCCTTTTCGTATTTGTACTTACCATTAGAACTGGCAAAATGTATATTGTTCGTATTAATGTTTGGCATTCCTTGCTCCTTCTATGAGTTTATATTAAACATAAAACGCTTTATAGAGAGATCCTATCCTTTGATACTTTCTAACATGCCCTTCAAATTATGTAGTGATTACAGCGCTTAGAAACAAAACCTCCCAGAGACGTAAGCTCTCACTGGGGTAGGGTATTACTTAACCTTTCGTGTTACAGGTCTTTAAGAAATAAATATATTAGGTTAGTGAAAGTAATTTTAACAAAAAATGAAATATATGGGAAAAAACATACAAAGGCTTTTAGCTGATTTTAAACGAACTTAAACGATTAAAAACATGACTACTATCACTTAGACCGTCCAAAGCCTGGACACAGTGTAAGAGGAATAAGTTTACAATCATAGCATTGTTCTTCGATGCTGATTGGTCCCGGCAGTCCATGACCGGAGTTTTATACATCTTACCGAGGGAGCCATACATCTTACCGAGGGAGACATACATCTTACCGAGGGAGACATACATCTTACCGAGGGAGACATACATCTTACCGAGGGAGACATACATCTTACCGAGGGAGACATACATCTTACCGAGGGAGACATATGTCTTACCGAGGGAGACATACATCTTACCGAGGGAGACATACATCTTACCGAGGGAGATACACATCTTACCGAGGGAGACATACAACTTACCGAGGGAGACATACATCTTACCGAGGGACACATACGTCTTACCGAGGGAGACATACATCTTACCGAGGGAGACATACATGTTACCGAGGGAGACATACAACTTACCGAGGGAGACATACATCTTACCGAGGGAGAAATAGGTATATTTCGGTACCGAGGGAGAATTCGGTATATTTTGGCGGCTTTGTCACTTCAATTCCTTCAAAATGATGACGAGTGTTCAATACGTGTAATAATCACAAAGAGACAGAGCTAGGATTGGCCGATGTTATAGATTATAAGATTATAAGATATTTTAGTTTAAAAGAGGGTTTAAATAATCAAAACTATATTTATCTTTTTCTCGTAAATTCTCCAACTTACCGATAGAAATTCCAGTCTGCTCGTAATAAGGTGCCACGAAGTCTATGACCTCCTCCCTCTCTGACGTCATGGTAAGAGGAGCCACTACTATGTCCGTTTGCTTCCAGAAAATAACAACAAAATAAATAACAATAGAAACTTATCAACTGAAACATTGATAGGAATGATTTTAAGATGTACCTAAATATAATACTATTTAGGAAATTATTTTAATTAATTTATCATTGAAACCCTATGCTAATGATTTGTGTACATTATTCGTGGCAGTAAAAAGTTTTACTATACTGTAAAAATAAATACTAGTATTATTTACTCAATATTTTTAATAAAATTTTAATAAAGAATATACATGCACAGAGTAAACAAAATGCAATACATCTGAACATAGATGAGATTGACTATAAAGAGTATTGATAAATAAAATGAATGAAACGCCATAATATAGGACTATACTATATATAATATATGCCTAAAATATAAAATACAATATTGATATATAATGTGATATATAATTGATATATATATATATATATATATATATATATATATATATATATATATCCGCTTGTTTCTACTTGTATATGTTTGTAAACCTATGTAAACAAAATAAAATGAAATAAAATATAATTCTTAGAAATGGTTCAGAACTGCTTATTTTGGCGCAAACAGTTCTCAGTGTTTAAATCTTTTTGCATCGTTTTACGTCATTTCATGCTATAAATAGTTAAAACTCAAACTTATAATATTGCTATTAACTCAACACGACTCCCAGAGTTCCAAGTTTTAAATTGCCAATAATCGTGAAGACTTCAAAGTCATAATGACGAGTGAAAAGAAGAAAGACTCCTGACTACAAAAACAATAAAAGCAGCAGTTCAACATTTATGAGCATATCCTTAAACTTTATAGTGCTGAGCTAGCGGAATGTTTGCTTGTTTGTGTTCCACTTCAAGCTACTATTACCGTAAAATCATAACTGTTTTTAGTAATGATCCCATTAGAGCCAGGCGGAAAGAAAACTGTTTTGTGTCCCTACAAAACCGTTTTAAATTTATTAATACTTTCAAAGTTTGTGTCTTACTTATACCTTAAGATTTATTTGGTTTCAACAAGGAACGATTTTACGTGTCTTTTTAAAATGAAATGAAGAAATAACGAAACCTAAAAATTGAGACAGTGATTGGTATGAGTACCATGCTCTGACGGTTTCACGTCTAAGAAGTTTCATCCTAGTCGTGTAATTACCCTTTCAGGAGTAAAGCCCTACCGATACGTCAACAGATACAGTGCTCACAGGAGTAGGATAAAATGTACAAAATTACTACTATTGGTATCACTTGGCGGTCAAACCACTACTTATTGGTATTTTTCAGGAGACGCTTTTCGCACAAAGTCAGAAATTGTTCGTGAATTACAAGATTGAAAAATGCACTGATCTAGTGCGAACAGCTTCTTCTGAAAAATATCAGTAAGTAGTGGTGTTTTGCCAAGTGTTATCAAAGGAAGTATTTAAAAACCTCAATATGTACAATATAAAATATGCAAATTATAAAAATGACGTTCAAGAGTAAATACAAATTTCAAATTTTTAAAAATCCTTATATTTAGTTATAAAACACATGAAGTTATTTTTCCTTTAAAATTGTAGAAATAGTAAATAATATTAAGTTTTTTATATGAAAAAAACCTTCTCTTGTATATAATTAATGGAAACTGAAGTATTATTTATCAGAGAGATAATATTTTACACTTTCGTTCTATATACAAAATATTTATATACTCACATATCACATGAGGCACGTTTACAAGTTTTGATGATTAGTGGCAAAAGACCTTCTCCCTAGTCAGTTTATTATGTGTATAACCGGGAAAATGGAATTGTGGTTTTGTTGCTTATTGTTTACACATAAAAGAAAAATCACTAAAGATATTCAAACAAATGCTCGTGAAGTAATAAACACAAATTTATAGGCTCACAGATGACGGAAAATCACTAAAGAAAAAAAAATAACAACACTTCATATCAAATAGAAAGAAAAACTAACTCCTTTCCCGGTAATAGGTTACCCTTAAAACAGTCATATGTTGACTTGTGACACGTCTTAATTTGATGGAAGTTGATCTCGCACTGAGACACTTCAAGCAAGCCAGCTGACCGTTTAGTACACTTCTAAAGCTCTTAGTTGTAATTATTATTAATACTGTATTTTAAAAAATCGCCTTTTATACAATCAGCCAACGTAATAATAGAACTAACGCTAAAACGATAAACTGAGTTTAACAACGGTTTCTAATTAAATGTTAAACGAAATTTAATTAATGTCTGGGAACGTCTTAAGTCTAAAGAGTGATTTTACTGACAGTTCAGTGTTAACATTTACAGAATAATTTAATTACAGGAGACACGCTCGCTTTATTTCGTAATCTGACAGAATTTATGCTTTATGACTGTTACCTATTTATGCTTCGTTGACGACTGTTACCATACATGTCGTTTCTCTGTACTTACAAAAGTTAATAACTCAACACGCTTCGTTAATTATCTAATTAGATTAAGCGTAAAACCTTTTGAGTTCTTCTTATTAAAAAAACAATTTAAAAACTTAAAGTATATATTTTGTAAAAAAATTATTTATTGTTAAAACATTATGACGTTAGAAGGTTTGGTATCAGCTAATGACATTTTTATTGGTAATAGAGTATTAACAAAGAACTTTAGGCGACCAGGTTTCAGTTTCTTCTATTAGATCACTCTCTCTCTAATGGCCTATATATATATATATATATATATATATATATATATATATATATATATATATATTTATATATATATATATATATATATAGTATATAATAGTATATAATCAATCGGTTATAAGATACTTTTTGTTCATCCACTGAAGATCAAATACATTTTAAAACCCGTAGTGATTGAAAATTAGAGTTAATACATTTTTTTAATTATATTAATTAAATTAAATTAATTAATTATAGTTTTATATATGACAAAAACGTTTCACAAACGGACAAGGTATGCAATATATTAGTTTCGTCCAAATTGGTTTAAAATAAGTGATAACATATGATTCCATTAAATAGGAGATTTTATGTTATAGGTTATGTGGTAAATCAGCGGTTTTATTGCTTAGGTTGTGTTGCTATATTTTCTGACCTAAGTAGGAATTGACTTTAAAATTCTTTTGTTTATATTACTAGTCCTCTCATTTATGGAAATATGCTTTACAAATTCACATGCTTAATTGAGGAATAAATACGGTTGTATATATATATATATATATATATATATATATATATATATATATATATATATATATATATATATATAGATAGATAGTATACTTCAATTTAATACAATTTTATTTATAGAGTTAACCTATTTAATTTTTAGCTCGTTATTTGGGGCATTTATAAGTAGGGGCCAATGGGGTATCAGAAAATATTTAAAATTGATTTCCTTCATTTTAATTAATGATAATAAGAGTTATTCAAAAATCAATAGGAATTAATATTGTTATTAATAATAATATTAGGGACATATTATCAATCTTTGTAAAAACAATCTATTGCAATATCATATAATGTAATTTGTAAAAATCATATATGGTAACTTGTAAAATTTGTTTGGTAAAAATACATTATTATTTCAAACACTTTTTCCAAATTTTCCATAATTATTAAAAATTATTTGAAATGGAACTTGATGTTGTTTAGTCGTTATTATGCTAATTTTTAATGAAAAACTTGGATAGGCGCTACTAGCAGCAGAATAACAGTAATTTTGCCTATTTATCAAGATTTTTATAAGGTCATGTAATTAAGCTTTTACAAATAAAAAACGTAAAAATATTAAATTAGTTTATTTTCATATCAAACCTGATATCATAAGCAAGTAATATTTTAAAAAAATGAAATTAATTCTTACTGAAGTCAACAAACAAAACTGTGGTTTTAGTTACATTTTAATAAATAATTACAGTTATTATAAATTTGATTAAACATGTGACAGAACCACAATATCTAGTGGTAAAATAAAAAATCAAAATTATGTAATTAAATTTATTTAATGAATTATTATTTGAAAAAGTTGTATTTCATTCAAGTAACATCCACTACTAAAAAGATGTATTTGAACTTGAGTAGATGAATAAAATATGTTTTAATAATGATTGGGTTTTAATGAATGAACCTGTAATATAAAAAATATAAATAGCGAGAGTGTAAAGTAACAGCAGAAGCTGAACCTAGTACATCCTAACTTTATATTTATTTAGCACATCTATTTAGAAACCTATTTGAATCTATATCAACTCACTCCTGTCGCAAGATCGCCGACCAGTCCTGTCCACACTCCATTGGAATCGTGAACGCCAAAGGCATCGTTTGGAACCAACTCGTAATCAAAGTCCATAACTTCGGACAAACGTTTCAAAAAGTCGATGCAGTACCCATTCCAAACTTCATCGCCGTTTTTATCCTCCAGCACCCTGCCTTTTGAATCCTTTACTCGGTACGACCACGGTATTAGCTATACAAAAAACAGTTAATATAGCACAGTAATATTAAACCAATTTTAGTTTTAAAATAGTGTTTTCAATGGTTGTGAAAATTGAAAAAATAAAATAGATATTTTAGAAATTGGAAATGTTGTGTGTATGAGAGAGGGAGGAGAGAGAGTGTGTCTGAGTTTGTGTGTGTGTGTGTGTGTGTGTGTGTGTGTGTGTGAGTGTGAATGTGTGTGTGTGTGTGTGTGTGTGTGTGTGTGTGTGTGTGTTGGTTGGTTGCAGGGAGCAGTTTGCCCTTGTAATCTAAAAGAATTAAAATTTTTATAATTTTGAATTTAAGAAATATAATTATAACTACCAAATGTTAACATTTTTATAAAATAACAGAATGGAAAAAGCCAAAATTTCATAGTAAATAATAAAAATTGTAGTTAACAAATATATTTGACACGCCCGGAGTACAGTACTGTTAAGTGCAAACAAATCACTAAAAAATAATATCTAGTGAACCTGACAACCTACATTTACCATCGACATTTCTAAAGAACAAGTAAAGTGTCAATCAATAGTGAAATCATAAAACTTTAATGAGTAAAAAATTACAGCAAAATTAAATTAAATTGACATTTTAAGAATTAAAAGAACGATAAGGGGCCTTTATACAAGCTGGTTCACGTAAGATAGAAACAATCTAAAAAGGAAAAATATTCTATCAGAGTTGTGAGTCAAAGCGGCTGGAGGGGCAAGTGCGGCGAGGACAATAAATACCGAAGCGCAAGAGTTTTTGGAGGATTCCGAAAATGTAAAAATTTACCAAATGCCGAACGAAACTATGTCAGTTTGCAGCTAGACAAGAGTATATAGGCCAGATGGCGTCTAGAAGAACGTTTTGGTCGTCAAATTTATAACGCAAGTTATAAATCGTGAATAGGCAATTGTTACTTCCATTTCGTAGAAAAAGTAACTAAAATCGTGACGACTTATCATGGTTTCGCTGTCCGAAAAATCCAAAGGATTCAGGGGAAAAAAAGAAGAACCCAGCCTCAATCAGATCTATGGGCCAGAAATAACTATTAATGTAACAGAATGTTATATTTAAAACATTAACACTTTAGAAAAATTAGTTCAAGGGTTAAAAATTATGGAAATAATTAATGTATTATATACTGTGAAAATTTAAAAAAAATATTTAATTTATTTTTGAAAAATCAATGATTAAATTTATATGATAAATTAAATAAATGTAAAAAAATAAGTCAATTTAATATGTGGTGTTAATATATTTTCTGCAATTTGAAAAAGGCAGTAGAAATCAAGAACTGTATAGGCCCTACCTGTGTTAGTTTTTATTTTTCATATCATTAAAATTACAAAGCGAAATCTTTTCAACTTATTTCAAAATATCCTGTGTTAATAAATTTATAAAAACTTCAAGTTTTTTCCAAGTATTAAATTAATGGTTATAAATTTCGATATCAAAAGTATTTAAATTCATAGAATAATAATTGCAATAAAATAAAAGCCCATTGTTACAACTGCCTCCTATAAGTAAATTAAAATATTTGATCTGTATTAGAAGATAGTTGGTGTTTAAAATAAAGTCCAAGGACGAGTTCCACTGGCAGGTTCTGCTTAAATGTACATCAGGAGCCTATAAAAAGATAACATTATGCAGGATCATATTATGCACGACCCGATTTGGATCACCTGTTAAAAATAGCAGATGGTAAGATTATATATATATATATGTCATGATTGTTCATGCTAATTGTATGTTTTCAGCTGACAAAATTACTGACAAAATGACTAAATAGCCCTCACAATATTAGTTAACAGTAGGCATTTTAGAACAGCAAATCAAGCCGGCATGTCTTTAAGTGATTTATAAGCTGTAGGCAAGTGGTTATAAATAGATAGAGATGTATGGGTGGGTGTGTTGCAGTGTGTGTGTGTGTGTGTGTGTGTGTGTGTGTGTGTGTGTGTGTGTGTGTGTGTGTGTGTGTGTGTGTGTGTGTGTGTGTGTGTGTGTGTGTGTGTGTGTGTGTGTGTGTGTGTGTGTGTGTGTGTGTGTGTGTGTGTGTGTGTGTGTGTGTGTGTGTGTGTGTGTGTGTGTGTGTGTGTGTGTGTGTGTGTGTGTGTGTGTGTGTGTGTGTGTGTGTTTGTGTGTGTGTGTGTGTGTGTGTGTGTGTGTGTGTGTGTCTGTGTTTGTGTGTGTGTGTGTGTGTGTGTGTGTGTGTGTGTGTGTGTGTAATGATATATACCTTTGTGACTTAGGTCACTCTAGTTTGTAGCTTCTTGACATTGTCCTTAAAATGTACATAAGGGTTTAATCGTAAATAACTTGTATTATTTTTGTGGTATTGGGGCTGTTTCCAATATTTTCATTGTAATAAGTTAATAACGTTGATAAGACGTGGGACTAAACAACAGTTAATTTGTAAAGGTTTTCTTTACCATTTGGTGATGAAATGGTTTGTAATGGTTTTTGTTTAAAAAATTGTAAGTTATTATAAACTTGAATAATTTTTGGATGTTGTAGTTGAAGCGCATTTGAACTTAGTAAATTTTTATTGTCAATAAAGTTCTATTAAATAAGTAACCAGTGAGTGTTCGTTGAGTCCAGCGCTTCTAGAAATTCTCTACTACAAAAAATAATTAGTTTAAAAATAAAGATTAGGTGTCAACAAATAAATTTATTACTATTATTTTAACAATCAACCAGGACTAATAGTAGTAAACATAGGAAGTAAGAACAATCGACACTAAACTACTTTCATGTTTTTTAATTATTTACCCAAGGGATATTTTTATTAGTTCTTTATTACGAAAAACAGTGTTGTGTTATAATATAGTAATTTATCTATTTATGAGAAATTGCGTATATTAGACGTTAATAGGGCATAAATTAATAATACAAATTTGTTAATAAACAGTTGTTCGTACAAAATAAAAAAGAAACTTGACTATAGTAAAGACGATGTTCCAACTAATAATTTGTGTGTTACTGAGGGTAGTATAGGTTAGGAACTTGATTGCTAACATAAAATGTGACGAGATAAACTTGTCTCACCTGAGAAACTCCGACTCTGAAGAACCGCCTCACAGGTTTCACTACTTTGTTGTTCTCCAATGTGAAGCCGCTTACGGCCGTCCATATGCCGACACGGTTAACTTCGTTGGATAAAAAGATTTCGTATCTTAAATTCAAGAAGATTTTGTCCTTATTGGAGTACTTCTTAATCACCGATTGAGACAAGATTGCCTGAAAACATAAGACGTTTTCATTAGCCTATGTTTGATGTTAGTAATACATTCCATAATTTAGCTCTGTTTATTTGGAATTACTGATAGAAATATTAAAACTAATAATACTACTGTGTTACTACTACTATCTCCTGGTACTACTACTCCCATTTTTACTTCCGTTACTGTTACAACTGTTAATATTACTATCACACCTACTCCCACTTTGCCTACTACTTTGTCGGCATTTCTACTCCTAATACTACCACCACTATTTATCCTATTAGTGCTCTCACTCCTAATTCTCCACCTAGGACTACCACTACTTATACTAATACTTTCACTCCTACTCCTACTACTACAAACGTTAAAATCATGTTCCTATTCTCACTACTACTACTCCCACTGCTACTATTATACTACATATTTCTACTACCAACACTACTACTAATGCTAATGCTACAGTTACTACTACTCCCACTTCTCTGCTACTTACACTTTATCTACTACTACACATGCTAAAAATCTCATTCCTACTCCTAATACTACCACCACCACCACTACTACTCCTATTAGTGCTCTCACTCCTAACTCTCCACCTAGGACTACCACTACTAATACTAATACTTTCACTCCTCCTCCTACTACTACAAACGTTAAAATCATGTTCCTATTCTCACTACTACTACTCCCACTGCTACTATTATACTACATATTTCTACTACCAACACTACTACTAATGCTAATGCTACAGTTACTACTACTCCCACTTCACTACTACTTACACTTTATCTACTAATACACATGCTAAAAATCTCATTCCTACTCCTAATACTACCACCACTACTTATCCTATTAGTGCTCTCACTCCTAATTCTCCACCTAGGACTACCACTACTAATACTAATACTTTCACTCCTCCTCCTCCTATTACAAATGTTAAAATCATGTTCCTATTCTCACTACTACTACTCCCACTGCTACTATTATACTACATATTTCTACTACCAACACTACTACTAATGCTAATGCTACAGTTACTACTACTCCCACTTCTCTGCTACTTACACTTTATCTACTACTACACATGCTAAAAATCTCATTCCTACTCCTAATACTACCACCACCACCACCACCACTACTACTCCTATTAGTGCTCTCACTCCTAATTCTCCACCTAGGACTACCACTACTAATACTAATACTTTTACTCCTCCTCCTACTACTACAAATGTTAAAATCATTTTCCTATTCTCACTACTACTACTCCCACTGCTACTATTATACTACATATTTCTACTACCAACACTACTACTAATACTAATGCTACAGTTACTACTACTCCCACTTCTCTGCTACTTACACTTTATCTACTACTACACATGCTAAAAATCTCATTCCTACTCCTAATACTACCACCACCACCACTACTACTCCTATTAGTGCTCTCACTCCTAACTCTCCACCTAGGACTACCACTACTAATACTAATACTTTCACTCCTCCTCCTCCTACTACAAATGTTAAAATCATGTTCCTATTCTCACTACTACTACTCCCACTGCTACTATTATACTACATATTTCTACTACCAACACTACTACTAATGCTAATGCTACAGTTACTACTACTCCCACTTCTCTGCTACTTACACTTTATCTACTACTACACATGCTAAAAATCTCATTCCTACTCCTAATACTACCACCACCACCACTACTAATCCTATTAGTGCTCTCACTCCTAACTCTCCACCTAGGACTACCACTACTAATACTAATACTTTCACTCCTCCTCCTCCTACTACAAATGTTAAAATCATGTTCCTATTCTCACTACTACTACTCCCACTGCTACTATTATACTACATATTTCTACTACCAACACTACTACTAATGCTAATGCTACAGTTACTACTACTCCCACTTCACTGCTACTTACACTTTATCTACTACTACACATGCTAAAAATCTCATTCCTACTCCTAATACTACCACCACTACTAATCCTATTAGTGCTCTCACTCCTAACTCTCCACCTAGGACTACCACTACTAATACTAATACTTTCACTCCTCCTCCTACTACTACAAATGTTAAAATCATGTTCCTATTCTCACTACTACTACTCCCACTGCTACTATTATACTATATATTTCTACTACCAACACTACTACTAATGCTAATGCTACAGTTACTACTACTCCCACTTCACTGCTACTTACACTTTATCTACTACTTCACATGCTAAAAATCTCATTCCTACTCCTAATACTACCACCACTACTACTCCTATTAGTGCTCTCACTCCTAATTCTCCACCTAGGACTACCACTACTAATACTAATACTTTCACTCCTCCTCCTCCTACTACAAATGTTAAAATCATGTTACTATTCTCACTACTACTACTCCCACTGCTACTATTATACTACATATTTCTACTACCAACACTACTACTAATGCTAATGCTACAGTTACTACTACTCCCACTTCACTGCTACTTACACTTTATCTACTACTACACATGCTAAAATTCTCATTCCTACTCCTAATACTACCACCACTACTACTCCTATTAGTGCTCTCACTCCTAATTCTCCACCTAGGACTACCACTACTAATACTAATACTTTCACTCCTCCTCCTCCTACTACAAATGTTAAAATCATGTTGCTATTCTCACTACTACTACTCCCACTGCTACTATTATACTACATATTTCTACTACCAACACTACTACTAATGCTAATGCTACAGTTACTACTACTCCCACTTCTCTGCTACTTACACTTTATCTACTACTACACATGCTAAAAATCTCATTCCTACTCCTAATACTACCACCACCACCACTACTACTCCTATTAGTGCTCTCACTCCTAATTCTCCACCTAGGACTACCACTACTAATACTAATACTTTCACTCCTCCTCCTCCTACTACAAATGTTAAAATCATGTTCCTATTCTCACTACTACTACTCCCACTGCTACTATTATACTACATATTTCTACTACCAACACTACTACTAATGCTAATGCTACAGTTACTACTACTCCCACTTCTCTGCTACTTACACTTTATCTACTACTACACATGCTAAAAATCTCATTCCTACTCCTAATACTACCACCACTACTTATCCTATTAGTGCTCTCACTCCTAATTCTCCACCTAGGACTACCACTACTAATACTAATACTTTCACTCCTCCTCCTCCTACTACAAATGTTAAAATCATGTTCCTATTCTCACTACTACTACTCCCACTGCTACTATTATACTACATATTTCTACTACCAACACTACTACTAATGCTAATGCTACAGTTACTACTACTCCCACTTCACTGCTACTTACACTTTATCTACTACTACACATGCTAAAAATCTCATTCCTACTCCTAATACTACCACCACTACTTATCCTATTAGTGCTCTCACTCCTAATTCTCCACCTAGGACTACCACTACTAATACTAATACTTTCACTCCTCCTCCTCCTACTACAAATGTTAAAATCATGTTTCTATTCTCACTACTACTACTCCCACTGCTACTATTATACTACATATTTCTACTACCAACACTACTACTAATGCTAATGCTACAGTTACTACTACTCCCACTTCACTGCTACTTACACTTTATCTACTACTACACATGCTAAAAATCTCATTCCTACTCCTAATACTACCACCACTACTTATCCTATTAGTGCTCTCACTCCTAATTCTCCACCTAGGACTACCACTACTAATACTAATACTTTCACTCCTCCTCCTCCTACTATAAATGTTAAAAATCATGTTGCTATTCTCACTACTACTATTACACTACTAATTTCTAAAGTTTTATTTAATCGTTCATGGTGTATTAAATATTTAAACGTGCGATTTTTAACTATTTAAGAGTACATTATGACTTATTGGAAAACATGCTAGGTTGCCTAATGGTGCGTTGTTCTATTTTGCCTTACGTCGTGCAATTCATTCCCGAAAGTGTTTTTGTAAGTGAACATGGCATCCGTTCTTGCCCCGTCGATCTTTGAAGTGGAGCAATCGTAAGCAACGCTCTGCACTTGACCTTCCGTTTTACTCATGCGCAGAAATATATCAGCCAGAAGCCTTGGGACGCGTTTTACGTATTCAGGAAGAAGCTAAAACCAAAACAAAAACAAGCAGTTCTTGTTATTACAACTGTTTTCAATGGATTTACAGGATATTGTTAGCAGTTCTTAGATCAATAAAGCAAGTAGAAAAGGACTCTTACCAATCGAAAATCAATTTACTAACTAATATTATATACATTATTTATAAAATGTTGTTTCATGTAAGAAATAATATTGGCATCACACTACTTCAAAAATAGTCGCTTTTGTTACTCATTATGTGTGGCCCTTTCCAAGTCTAGACCTGGAGAAACAGCTGGTTTCGTGTAGTTTTGCATTCGGCCGAAAGTTGCGCTATCAACCTGGTATTTATATACTAGTTAGCCATTCGGATTCAGCTGATCATACTTACTTAGCTAGCTGTACAAACGTAAGCAAAACTGTTCTCAATATTTTAGAACTATTACGGTGTAATTACGATACTGTGTCATCCCGTTAAAATTATCAAACGAAAAAAACATTTTCACAGGTAAAATAATGTTTAATTTTTTATTTCCAATAAAGTTTTATTATTTAATGCAATTTAAATAAATTTTTATATAATTCCAA
This sequence comes from Prosapia bicincta, assembly GCA_036971475.1. Taxonomy (NCBI): domain Eukaryota; kingdom Metazoa; phylum Arthropoda; class Insecta; order Hemiptera; family Cercopidae; genus Prosapia; species Prosapia bicincta. The sequence goes on from JBAIZL010000005.1 coordinate 217,977,715, forward strand.
GGGAATGAAATTATATTTTATTTAAATAAATAATCCTTTATATTGTAATAAATAACTGAAAATTTAAGAATAATACTCATGCTATCTACAATGAGCATTTTAGCTTTTTTGGGTTATATTTATACGTACTTGGCAACAACATTTACTTATTATTTAGAATAGAAGAACGTTCGTTTGAAATAGGAAAGAATAGTTCAATAGAAGAAGTTTCAGCAACTAAATTGTCATTTTTCAATCATTATTAAACTTACGGCTTAAAGGAATAATATCAATAATGTCACTGACAAAACATACAACAATTACAACTTCAAGAATGCAATATTTAGCTGTAGAAACGTCATCCTAGATTGATTATTCTCAACTTCTGAAAAGACTGTTATTTATTATAAACATATACAAATTTAGTGACAAAATGGTAAATCTATACTATTATATAAAAATCTAGTTGTGTGTTTGTGCTCTAATCAATCCTGCAAAAACTACTGTACCCATTTAACTGAAATTTCACAGGGACATTCTTAGCTTCCCTGGCTAACACATAGGCCTATTATTGTTTAGAAATTCCATCACGTCACCGAAACATTAGGACTATCCATTAGGAATATCAGGATTATTCTCCATTATATAATTGGCTTAATCACCTGATAGTAAATGTGTTAGTAATCATCTGCAAAAGTCACTTTTTAACTCTATTAAACAGATAATAGTAAATGTTTGTTGTTATTCATCTTTCAAGTCTAGTTATACTTTAAAAATGTTATGTTGCAAGCACAAGCTTTTTTTTCTCTTGGTTTTTCTAGACAATAATCGGTAAAGCTTCAGTAAATTAAATTCAACCTAAATACAAATACAAATTAAAGCAATAAAAATATTAGTCAACCGGCTAAAATATTAGGAGGTACTCGGCTAGTATTAAATATACCCTTAGAACGTTTGATCAATTTTATTGATTTCATCCTACATAGGTTTTTCTTTTTGGGTTTACTAAGTTAATTTGATTTACGACGTAAAGAGAAGACAGATTTAAGGCGAATATAAATAAAATGTATTGGACTAGTTCCTAACAAAGGAAAAATATTGAAATAAACTGTAGTTTTAAAATAAACTATAATCAATGGAGTTAAAAAAAAGTAAATAAGGCAACACTTAATGATAAGTAGTATTACTTTTCCACATTTTATTTTAATCCAACGTTGCTTTTTATTATTGGCATATTTTGGGATTTCAAAATATAAAACAAATTATTTGGGAAAACAACAAATGTGATTGTTTATTATTTATAAAGTAGTGCAATGTTGGTGAAATCCACGGCATAGGTGTTACACTTTTAGTGAAATAGGGATGAAAGTAAATCCAAAGGTGTTACCTGATAGTTTTCCGGGCACAAACAGCCGCTGTTTTCTTCTAACATAAGACAGCAAAATTTCTCATTGGGCACGACGAGGGTGAAGATGACTTTTGTTAATGACTTGTCAAAGTTTTTCGAGCTAAAATCAGTGAAAACTAAATTCCATCGCTGGTCTCTTTTAACCAGCCCAACGTCGATTGCCTGAAAATTTAAAAATAGTATAGGTATATATATACGTATATATATATATATATATATATATATATATATATATATATATATATATGTGTGTGTGTGTGTGTATGTGTGTGTGTGTGTGTGTGTGTGTGTGTGTGTGTGTGTGTGTGTGTGTGTGTGTGTGTGTGTGTATGCATGCGTGCGTGCGTGTGTGTGTGTGTGTGTGTGTAAGTAACAAAACAATACTCGCCTTCTCACATGAGTTTCAAAAACTATTTTGTTATTTTCATGCGTAGTATATTCAATGAAAGCATTTTATTGAATGTTTTTACTTTCATATAACTTATATCGTCTAGTAAAAAAACTCCTTGGGAGAAATAAAAAAACGTACAGCCCGAATTTAAAGTTAACAGTGAAACTAGCCTTGGTTACGTAAACTAAACTAGGCATAGTGCGGATTCCGTAACCGTGTTCTTGGCCCTGAGGGATCGAACGTGGTTTTTCGTGTACTATCCCTCATGAAATCATGTTACATTTTCAGAATGCTCTATACTTCAACAGCTTCTGCATCTGGTATGTCTACACATATTTCAAGATTATTTGTTACTTCATAACGAAGCTAATTGATTATCGAATTTATCTAATATCGACCGTCTCATGCATGTCAATGTTTGACAGTCCTTATTTTGTTTTTAGGAAAGCGTTCATACTAACACCCTACCTCCCGTCTCGCCTACTGCGATCTCCCAAACTCAAGTAAACGGTTACGAGGTCCGCACTAAACACCGGAATTCACTAATAAAATGTTTAAAATAAATTTATAAAACAAAAGATTCGACTTTACTATTTTCCTTTGATCTTATGAACCCAACTTGTTTTATGTTACTTAGATACACATTATAATATATAAGCGTACTAATGACTTTGCATGTGGATAATATAATTCATTTGATTCTTTAACTTATTTTGTTTTTCTAAAAATTCACGAAAATTGATTTAAGAATATTCTTTTATTCGTGCTAAGTTTAAATTGTTTAATAGCTACCAACCTGTTAAAATAGTTTTAATTAACGTTATTTTTTCTGTCGCCAGTGTTGCGACTGTTGTACTTTTAAGTTAACTATGAAGTAAGTACATTATAAATGTTTAACTATTCAGTATCAATGAAATATATAATTTGTAAATTCAAGAATGAAGTTTTCTTAAAACCCTGCAGAAAACAAGTACCATAAACAAAACAAAATTTAATGTCAACTGCTACTTAGGTCAACGAAAACGAATTTTATTTTAGTTACTTTTTATTAAATAATTACAATTAATATAAATAAAGTAACATAACCTATGCGTTAAAACAGCTGTTCTACCACATAACCTATAACATAAAATCAGCTGTTCTATGAAATCGTATGTTATCACATTTTTTAAGCCAAATGAGACTAAAGTACTATATTGCATAACTCTCCCCTTTAGTGAGAAGTTTTATATGGGAAAAGACTTCTCACATAATGAGAAAAGTATGCAGTATATTTATTTCATAGCATATAGTTTAAAATAAGTGATAACATATGATTTCCTAAAACAGAAGGTTTTAAGTTATATCGTATGTTATAGAACAGATGTTTTAACGTATAGTTTATTTTATTACATTATTTATAATAATTGTAGTTATTTAATAAAAAGATACTATAATATTTTTTGTGTGTGTGACCTATGTAGGAATTGACTATGAATTTTTTTTTTGGTTTATATTAATTGATTCATTTTAAATAAATAAAACCTTCTAACCACAAAAACGTTTTATTGAAACTCTGATGTAGATTTCGATTACAAAGCAATTATCGTTAGAAGAAATTATTAGAAGTATAACTACCTGTTGTTGTTTTAGTTATTCTTGTAATTTCCTCTGATGATGATTGCTTTCTAATTGAAATGTACTAAGGGTTTAAATAACACGTTAGGGATTTTATTAGCGGTTAGGTTTCATTTATTTCAAGTAAATCTATAATTGTTGCTAACAAAATTTTACCTGTACGTTTATAATTCTGTAGCTCATATACTCCTATAAAATGTTAAATTAGTATTTAATATCTATCATTTTTTTAATTTTAAATAAAAATTATTCTACAGTTGCTGCAAGTAGAAATACAATGTTAGGTTTATATAATTAAATAATACATTAAAATAATCAATTATTACAATGCGTATAGTTATGTATGTGGGGGCTACTACTGGATCAGGGCTACTTTAATGTGTTAATTATTTCGAATTTAGATCGTCAAAGAAAATAATCTACATCTTCTCTCTTAGTATCGCATTTTTATTGAATCAAAACTCTAATTTATTACTCATAAATTACTTAAAAAACATACTGGAAATTAGTATGTAGCTACCAGAATTAAAGTAAAAATACTTGTATGTCTTCGTTAAAACACTATAACTAATCTTGCATTTAATGATCGAAATTTTATCTCATTTTAGAAAGATTATATTACACTGATATTCAATCGCCTTCTAGCTCCCAAAAAATTAAGTTAGAACTTGTGGGAAACTTGATCTGTGGCTAGAATGAAAAGTTCAAAGTAACGCTGCTTTCAATATCTGTATTACAATATGGGCAAATCCATGTCATTTTTCAGAGAGACCCAAATATATGGCGATAAAGCTGGCTGTATTGTTGGTTGAGCTATTGTATTTTATTTCTAAGCATTTCTACATTAACCTATGTTGAATGTGTCACGTACAATAGAAAGCAGCTGGGCGGCTAAAGCAATCCTTGATATTAAATTTTCTTGTGTTATAGAGAAAGAAATTTCCTTAGATTTCTTTCTAGAGAAAGAAACGAATTTTTAAAAACATGTATTTTTCATATTATATACAGTGTTATTGTCATCGATGTCTTCTTTATTTTTTCACATATTTTTGGCCAAATGAGAGGATATAACTATATTGGATATCTTGCCCCTTTTGTAAAATGTTTTTCTCCAGTATAAATCTAAAATTAGTGTATTATTTAGTTTAAATATTGAATTAATATTTGAAAAATCTGTATTACCATAAACTGTCATCCACTACCAGTTTAAAAAAGGTATTTGAACTTCAGTGGATTAATAAAAAGTATTTTTAATAAAGATTGGAAATTTGAACGAGATGTATATAAGGAGAGTGTGAAATAATAGATGGTATTGAATAAAGTAGGGTTGTTGGAATGAAATTTGTAGATACAATGCGTCGCATTTATTACCAGCCTGTTTATTGTTTAAAGTAATTGTTTAATGAGCAGCAAGAGCCATGTGAATGCAAATGTTGGCTTTAGTCTTAACGCTTACGTAGCTTTTGTATCTAAAGGGTTGCTCATGTGTTTGCTTTACAGAGTCTAGTAACTCTCGACGCTCAGCACTAGTCATGCGGCAAAACCTTTTTATGGCGAAAACGTGTTTTAGAAATATAAAGTTAAATTTATGACTAATGAAACTACATATTTTTCAATTGCTACTACTAGTTTTCACTCTATCTATATATATTTTCCAAATTTTCAATCGTTAATAAAATATTTTTTATTCATCCATCAAGTTTAAATAGATTTTTTCTAAACTTGTACTGGATGACGTTTGAGGTAAATACAGGGTTTTTTTACAAATATTATTTTCTTAATTAAATTTAATATTCAAATAATGTTCGTTTTATATGGGACAAAAACGTGTCAAAAAAGTGGCAAGGTATGGAATACAGCTATTTCGTCCCATTTTTCTTAAAGTAAGTGATAACATATGATTTCATAAAACAGCTGATTTTGTGTTATAGGTTATTGCGGTAGAGCAGTTGTTTTAACGCATAGGTCACGTTACTTTATTTATATTATTTGTAGTTATCCAATGAAATGTAACTTAAATAAAATCTTTTCTCTGTTGACCTAAGTAGGAATTGTCTTTAAATTCTTTTGTTATATTGTTAAAAAAATTATCGCTGAAGTTGACATTAAAATCTGTCGGCGAAATTCTTTTGGTACTTGTTCACATAACAAAACACATTTAATTAGTTGAAGATAAACTAAAAACAGTTAAAATAGAAGATATCCGTTAAAAACCTGAGATGCAAAGATTCAACAGTGAGACTTCAAACACAGATACTTATTCGATCATTTACGAAAGTGAACCTCTAAAGATTTTATCATCTAGTTTTTAAAGACAATACAACAATGAAACAAATGCATTTTTTGGGAATGATTAAATAAAATTAAAAATTGTTTAACAGTTATAAATGTATTTATATTTTAATATGTTTATCTCTATATCACGCAGTGGTATAAAGATCACTGCTTCTAGAGTGCGCTTAATTTTGCCTAACAAATTTTAATTTGCCGAATTAGTTAATCAATACACACAACAAATTAGTAACGTCGTCAAATAATAGTTCTGAAATTACGTCTGACTTTGAGTTGGGATTTCTTAAAAATTTGAAATTAATGTACAATAGTCCCTTGCTATACGCAGGTTCACTAATTCGCGGTTGGCAAAATTACAGAGGCATCTCGCTAATATGTATCGTATTTTTAACAAAAAGACAAGACAAACAGTATAGTTATTGAGAAGGTTGTAGGATGTCTTCTTGCCTTATTTATTTTGTACAGCATTGTAGCTATATATCACAAAGAATTCTGATTATTCTTCAACAATCCGTTATATTGTACACTATTTTATCTACTACTCAAAAGAAGGGCATTCCTTATTTATAAGGATGAGACTGGACCGTTTTGGAAAAGAATGGTTTCACAAGCTATCTTATCTAAGGAGGAGAAATCTGCTCGGGGTTTAAGACAGCAAAGGACGTTTGAATGTTCTACTGCGCTGTAGTGCTAGCGGACTGATGTCTCAACAGCACACGGAATTCACGGCGAAGGATTTAAACAAATTAACAATGAAGATGTTGGTAATCTTTTGAAAAGGGTGGACCCATATTTGACGGAAGAAGAGCTGGAAGAACTAATTACCTGATCTGTGCCTATTTCGCATAACCAAGACGGAGAAATCGTAAGAAATGTATCGCCGAAGATGACACAAAATCCGTCAGAGAAATGCATGTTTAGAGAGCCAGTTAGCTGTAGTCGTTACTGAAATTGATCCATTTCTAGAACGGGCGTTAAAATTGAACTGAAAGCTGGAAGAAGCACTATCACTAAATAAAAAAACGTATAAAGAACTATAAAAAAATCTCGCAAAAAGTAAAATAACAAATTTTAAAAAATCAAATTAACAGTGTTTAAAAAATTATTCATCTAAAATTATTTTTAAAAATTGTTACTGGATAGTGTTTAAAAATAAAGAATACGAGTGTTTGTGTATGTATGAGCGCGAAGATTTAATAGAATTTTCGTGTTTTTGGATTGAAAGAAAACAAAAATAATCAATAAAAATATGTACGTAATTGTGTAGCACGTAAATATACCATTCTTTACTATAAGTGTTAAGTATAGCTGTAATAAATATTTACATTTTTGATGTGAAACTTAACACTCCCCTTTACATATATACAGTTTTCTTCAGTATGCGCGGTTTCACTAGTTCAGGAAATGTAACTCCAGCGAATAACTAGGGATCACTCTATTTGTTTTTTATGAGTTAGAGTAAACAAACAAACTTTAAGTATTTTTGAATAATATATATTGTCTCATCTGTGTGTGTTTAGGCCTATAATAAAGTTACATCCTTCACTGTAACATACATCAACACTAATGAATGCTGTTGAATCATTACGTGAAACAGATATAACTGAGAGCCGACTGGATGCAACTTTACAACTATAAATAAACTATGATTGAGATGAAGTGCAATTTTACTTACGTTTTTGAATATAACACTCATATTGGCTGTCGATGCAAATATTACATAAAAGGACGGCGTAGGTCGCATGGCCTTAATCGAGCTGGCAGTGGTGGAGTTGAGGCCGTTTAGAACCAGAATGCGTATCGACGTGTGCTGGATGATGTAGAACAGACTTTTCTCCAGAACTGAAATATAATATCTTATACTTGTTTCAACTTTCCAATAAGAATTAAAGACTTAGGCTGTGCAAGAACCTATTCATTGTTCTAAAGATAAACTAATCGTCTGGAGAAATAATATACAGCTGATGGCTTCTGCAGTTTGTGTAGGATATGTATTGTTATATTTATTAAAATATACATTTGTAATACAAATGGTTAACAAAGCAGATGGAATCCAGCATTACTGGAGGAGTAATGCTTGTTTTTTTTTTTTAAAAAGAAGATTTAACACCGTATTAAAAAAAAGAGAAACACAAACAAAAGAGAGGAAGACGAAACTTAATGTAAATCATTAATTTAATTTCGTAATTTTGCTTTTATTGAAATATGTAATTTGAAACACTTCTGATGTCTTTTTATTTATATAAACTAATATCAGTATAATTGAATTTTTATAAAACTAACAAAATGTGCTTATCTTATTAATTTATTGACCAGTCAAAAATATATAAGTTTCTATTTCACAACATAAAAATCCTCCTATAACAAAGACATCCTATTTCAAAAGTAATTTTTTTAATTTGGCAAAACCATAGGAAATAGTCTAATAGCTTCATATTAAATAAACAAAAACTATTTGCCTCTATAGACACTGTAAATTAAAAGAAAACATTATTATAATCCAGGATTATGTTAGGTGAAAAGGTATTTAAAAATAATGTTAGTAAAAAATAGGTTTTCTACGACTTTAATTTTTAATGCTTCGATGGACTATCGTATCATCTTCAGGCGCACGGTAAAAAATAAATAAACGTTACAACTAAATATAATTTAGGCAATTCAAAAAACAACATAATTGTTAATTAAAATAAATTCGTATAGTTACAAAAATAAAAACATTTTATTGTAAATCACAAATCCGCTACAATTAAAACGTGTGCATGTCAGTTTATACAGACCATCTAGGAGTGTGAATAAGATGTGATTTGTCCAGAATTATCTACAAAATTAGTTGATATTCAATTGTCAATAGTTTGTCGTTAAAAAACAATTCATTTAGTCTTAGACGCATTAATTAATTTAAAATATGTAAGGATAGTAGCATTTGGTATTAGCAACACCAACAGCATCACCAACAACAACACAAAAATACCACAAACAATAACAACGACGCCAACAACACCAACAAAAACCCTCAACCACCACCAACAACAACAACACCAAAAACGCTAAAAATGCTAACAACAACACCAAGACCATTAACGACAACACCATCATCCATAACAGCAACACCAACAATAACAACATCTACAACTACAACAGCCCTAACCCTATCGACAGCAACAACAACACAAACAACATTACCAACAACAACAAAAACAAGACCAACAATAGCAACACCACCTGCAACAATGCCAACAGCATTACTAACAGGGCCACCATCACTACTACTACTACTACTAACAACAATAACAACAACAGCAACAACTCTAACAACACTAACATCACCAACGACCATAATACCACCACCACCAACAACCCCAACCCCTAGCCACACCACCAAGAACAACAAACACTATATCAACTACAACTCCAACAACTGCATTATTAATTACAACATCTACAACAACAACACGAAAAACATTAATAACGTCAACTACAACAGCAACAACTACACCAACGACAACAAAAACTACACAAAAACAACATCAAGTATAACATAACTACAACAACTCCTCCACCACGACCAACAACAAGAATTACATAATTACTGAAACAGGAATAAAAGAAACAATAATAACTTCAGCTATATTAGATAAACCCAGTTGAATATTGACTTCAAAGAAATTTTTTTAAATAGTGCAACGTTTATTTAGTTAATGTGTTTGATGTTTTGCCTCCTCACATTACACATTTGCAACATTAAATGTAAGGACTTGGTGTTTCATAGCCATAAAGGCTTGATAAGGACAACAAAACAGTTGCCGAAACGTCGCACTGATTGAATAACCTTCTTTTATTCAATTACGATATTCAAAACGATATTCAACCGTTTTATCATGTATTCAATACTTATATTCAGTGTTTAAATATACATGAATTTCAGCTGTATTCATTGCAGTATCGTTTTAACCGGTTTCATATAATGCATTTTGTTCAGATTAGATGTTCCGTTATTATTATTATTATAGATAGATGTTTGTTATTATTATTATTATTACCTTTTAATTTATATATATATATATATATATATATATATATATATATATATATATATATATATATATATATATATAGGATTACAATTTCCTGCATAAGTTTAATATAAAATAATAAACACTTACACTGCTCATTATCGAATATAAGGACTGCATCAGAGGCGTTCCTCAAGATTCTGAGAGTATCATCAGTTACGTCGACAAAGGTCTTGAGGGTGACGTCGACGTTGAGATGCGGGAGCATTGACTTTGTTGCCACATCCTTGAACCACCCCCACGAGCTCCAAGTCAAGTCCAGAAGGAGATGGGCTCCATTAGACAGCGCCTTACACACTTAATTAGAGCAATAAATAGTCATTATTCTTGTGAAATCAAAATAAACCTTTGGTTGAACGATTATTCAATATATAAATAAAAATATGTGAAAGAATAGCCAGAAACTGCATATAAATTTTAATAAGTAAATATTAAGCAGAATTTTAAATGTTTAGAATCATTGAAGTTGAAGAAAGACACAAAACGAAACAACAAAAGAGGAATTCTTTTAGGAGTAAAGAAATGTATTATGATTATAAAAGGGAACACGAGGAATTTGAAGTGAGAAAAAGTTTCATAAAAAATTATGAAACAAAATAATGTCTTCTTTTACAATTTATGGTGTATTTTATGAATTTATGTTCTAAGCAAAACCCTACTAAGTGAAGATACACAAATACCATTCACTTACAACTTTCTACCACATTTTAGAATACGTGGCAATTGAAATCTGAGTAAGGGTTTAAATAAAAAGTATTACTTCTGGACTAAAGGTTTATTTCTTAAAGTTATTCGAGTATTTCAGAATTTAGGGTTTGTTATTACTTTGTGCCTTATGAAATGTTTGGTTTACTAAATGTTACCTCTGATAGGCAATGTTAAAGGATCCAAATAAATGGTCTATACAGAAAACAATATTTATTTGAAACACATCCAATGACTCTATTTTACATTTGAAAAACGAAAATATTTCTACTTTTAAAAAATATCCAATTTACGTTTAAAAATTTTGTGAAATCTCATGCGGATTTGTTATAAATTATAAAACCAGTTGAAACACTTTTCTGGCGTTAGCACAAGCATTGCTTTTATACCACTTTTCCTTTAGTATTATTTTGACTAGCAAAATTCATCTGTTGGAGCATGAAGCCTAAAAGCAGAGGGTGAGATATGGGAAGTCCCAAATGTACTTCGTTTTAAGCCTTACATTGTTGTAAAAAGAAAACATTTCTTTGTAGTTGCAAGAGGTAATTCAACGCTGTACCTATAATTTCCATTGGTAAAGGTTTTAATAAAAATGGTTTCTCTTTCATATATAGTTTCACTACTTTTTATAGGTGGAACACAAATTTTACATATTACATTAAACAATTTTAACGTTTATATTTAATTGTAATAATCTACACTAATGTGTAAAATCTAATATTGTGTGTGTGTTTTACTCAATCACGTAAAAACTACTGAGCCCATTGAGCTGAAATTTTACATAAACGTTCTTAGGGTTCCTGGTTAACACAAAAGCCTATTTTGTATTAGAAGTTCCATCAGGGCACCGCCCCACTTGCCTTGAAAACTCCCTTAACACTCAATTATTTATACTCCTTTTTTATATACTTGGCTTAATCAGCTGATAGTAAATGTGTTTGTAATAACCTGTAAAACTCACTTTTAAGCATAACTAAACAATTGGCGGTAAATTTCTGTTGTTATTCATCTTACAAGGTTAGTTATACTTTACAAATGTCATGTAACAAGCAGACGTTTTTTTCTCTTGGTTTTTCAAGACAATAATAGGTCAAAGTTTATAAACCATAGTTATATATATGTTTTTGGGATTTAATTTAGGTAAGTTAAATTCAACCTAAATATAAATACAAATTAAATAAATACAAATATACGTAAGCCCAAAGTACGAAGGACGGATACTAGTTGAATATAACAATTTAAAGCTTATAATTTCAAACTGAACTTTTAATATTCGAAACACGCCAACACTGATATGAGTCCCCAGTACGTAGATCATTTCGTCTTGGATATTGTCTTCCGGGGATGGAAATAGTAATTTTTCAAATTCAATTTTATTGCTATTAAGTTTAAATGAATGCCTTTTTCTGTAGCTAAGACGATATAGGACATTAGCAACTTGCATTGTAGGACGGTTGAAAAATACGAAGCTTGTTCTAGGGAACGACACCGACTTCATATTCTAGTATTGCTGAAGATGTGCAGTTAATGTCGGTTTGGAACCAAGTCCATGAGCTTAGTGGGCTCAAATCTGCGAACTTGTACCTTGTAGGCCAGTCGTAGAACTGTAGGGTTCTTGTGTTGCTGGAGCCGCTCGAAGTGATTCACTGCTGCAGCGACGGCCTACTCGCTCACGCCTCTAGGTATGTCAGAGTTTTGGACGTACCATGGAGCCCTTGCTATAACCGCTCGATACAATGCAGCCTGCTGGTTAGGTGCATCCACAGAGTGGCAACCCCTATGTCCTTACGGGCTTGACCGCTTGTACACCAGCAACTTATTGTAGAGGGTCAATTCAAATTACCGACCTACGAACCACGTTAGATCTACAGTTCAACCTTGCTTTCTAATAGTACGATTTCCAGTTCAGTTTAGCGTCCAATTGTTATAAATGTAAAATGTAAATGTATTTTAATAAAAGTAAATAGAGATTTTTCCGGAGCAAATATAGCAAACCTGAAAAAAGATATTGTTTCCTTTGAGCTGAACCCGTTTCATCTCAAAATCGGTGACATTATGATCTGTACAAGATACCTTAAGTTGAGCTATGCTGCTGAGGTTAATTCATTAGCACTGGAAATGTCCTGTGTTCTATGTTTAATTTCCCTTACCTTGGTCAGATGCCTCTTTTTCATTGTCACCGGAAACAGCGATGATTGTCTGCTTAAAGGATATCTTGTCTTTGTAGGCAGCTTCAGACATAAGATCTGTCACGCCTTCAGCGAAGAAAGAGGTGACGTTGTCGCCCATCTCGTGAACAATCACTGAAAGCATTAATCTTATTAAAACGAGAATTTATTGATTTATTTGTTTCTAATACATTAAATGGAATAAAAACCATCCTTCAAGTCGGTAGAACCATTTCTCTAGCAATGCTGGTGTTAGGTTAACTCGTAAATTATTTTGAACTTCTTGAATTAAAAATTCTCTAAACTCCTTAAATTACACAAGCTTGTAACCAAAAAAGTGTCAGACATAAATGTTATTTGTCAGTTTTGCTGTTAAATTCATATATGAGCTCCATTTTACTACGTTGCGCAAGGTTTTTGTATTTTTTATTAAATGTTATGAGTGCAGTTTTCTGCCCATTGTATGCATAAGCACCAATATTTAATTTTAAAAGGAAGTTTACACTTTTTAAGTAAAGAAAAAGAGTGTCTGTCATATTTTTCTCAAGAAGATGGCCTTGTATTTTACAACAGACTTCCTGGAGATATGCCAGCTTTTGGTATTAAATATACTAGAGACGATTGGAGAATGTTCATAGAGCCATCGAAAAGTAGCTTGAAAGTAGTGTTATAAAGTATGGTCAAATGTTTGATTTAGGGCCTGCTGGGCATTCAGTTTGAAGGAAACCTACAAAAATCTGGAACTGGTACCTGGTAAATCGTAACAAAATCTCATAGTCAGAGCATAGATGGACGATGTGGGCATTTAAAAGTTATATTAATCCTAGTTGGTCAACACAGCGGATATACTAAACGCTCATGTTTCCTGTGCGAATAGAACAGGCATGACAGAAATCAACATTATCTTAAGAAAGATCGGTCAGTTCGAAAAACGTTTGAGAGTGGTCAAAAGTACATTAACAGAGTCTTGTGGATCTAAAACAAGTTTTTCTTCCTCCCCTTCGTATTAAATTAAGCCCTATAAAGCAATTTGTTAAGTCATTATCAAAGGACAGAAATTATAATATCCCTGTGAGCAGTAACGATGGTAAAGCAAGGGATATTTGTCGGGTCTTGACATCCTAAATCTTTTGAGGGATGACAACTGCGGTACGAAAATGAAAAAGCAGCCTGGTCATTTTTTAAGCTTGTTGTAACCGTATTTTTCGAAAACAAAAAGGATTCTAACTAAAAATCTCTTGAAGCTGAATTGTTGAAAAAACTTCAATTGTTGTAAAATGAGCTTAAAAGCCCACTTTCTCAATTCACACATTGACTGGTTTTTAGAAAACCAACGAGAAGCAAGGGAAGTGATTTCACGAAGATATTAAAGGAATTGAGAAAAATATGAAGGAAGATGGAACACAAACATGATAGCTGATTACTGATTGATTTTGAAAGGAACATTCCACAGCGAACTTGCAACAGAGAAAATGGTTTTCAAAAGCGTAAAAGATTTTACGAGGTCTTATAACCAACATAGCTATGTCGAACATTTTTGTTTACTTCATTTTAAGTGCAGTGTTGTAATGCAGTAAAATTGTGTTACTTGAACATTTATCTAATGTAAAATAAACCAAATTTATTAAAAATTTATTATTTATAAAATTTAATAAAATCTGTGCTTATTATTTACAAATAACTAACACATAAGCAACTACCCCTATGTAATGGAGAAAAACGGATTCCACTTTTGAAATCAGTGCTGTAAAACACATCGAAATCACCTAATACAGTCAAAGAGTTTTAAAAAAATATTTTTATGTAGATCTGTGCTATATCATATTGGTTTTTGTCCAATGTGGTTTTGTTTTGTTGTTGGAAGACGTTAGACTTTTGCCCAAGTAAGATTTACATATTATGCAGCCTTTTAAGTATACTATGATTATATCTAACGAAACTTTACCCATTTGTATAAGACATTTGCCTGTGATTCAAATCACATTTTTTGCAGATTAAAATCTTAATTAAAAATTAAGTAATATAAACAAAAAAATAAATTTTAAAAGTAAATTCATACTATGATCTAGAAAGTTTTTGTAAAATTTTAGTAACTTTTTATTAAATAACTATAATTAATACAGATAAAGTATCAAAACCTACGCGTTAAAACACCTGTTCTGCCACATAACCTATAACACAAAAATCAGCTGTTTTATGAAATCATAGGTTATCTTTTATATTGCACACCTCACTTCTTTTGTGTAACTAAAATTAATTCATTAAATTTAATTAATGAATAAATATTGGAAAACAACTATAATAACATCTATTGTCATCTCCTACAAAGTATTTGAAATTGAATGGATGAATAACAAGTATTTTATTAACGAATGAAAGTTTGTACAAGATATATAAACATATGCAAGGAGAGTGTGAACTAATAGAAGGAATTTAATGAATTTGTAGCAAAAGAGATATTGCTGTATTTGGAAGGTTTCGCCTGTAAAAACAAAATATTTTAAAAGCTTTCGAGTAAAACAAAAAACTTCAGTATTTTAAAATCAACTATTCTTACCCAATTTGATCTCCGTAATGTTGGCAGAACTTATCACACTTAGGAGGCAGGTAAATATGATATGTATTATCATTTTCTTGAGGGAAAATCTGAAACAAATAAAACCTCTCACTAAATACCAAATATAATCTCCGTATTGTTGTTGTAACTAGAGAACCAATATAATAGCTTCTCTTATATCTAGGGGAAGTAGAGACCTTATTTCCAGTGAAATATATTTTGAATTACCAATTCATTGAACACTTAGCTATTTTCCACTGAGTTGAACAGTAATTCCATTATTAGCGGAGGATTCCCGTACATTCGGAGGTTCGCTGCGAAGTTACGCCTGCTAAAAGTCTTAAAATAATATGTTCTTAGTAGTTTTGTAAGTACGTGGGTCCTTGTTACTAACAATAGGAAAGGATAGGAATGATTATAAACATATAAACAAGTAATGTGAACACAAGTCAATTTCTACTTGGGTCAACAGAGAAACACTTTATTTTAGTTACTTTTTAAATAATAATTACAATTATTATAAATAAAATAACATAAGCAATGCGTTAAAACAGCTGTTCTAACACATTACCTATAACATAAAATCAGCTGTTTTATGAAATTATTTGTTACCACTTATTTCAAGGCAAATGGGAAGAAATAACTTTGGCTGATGGAATCATTGGAGGTTAGTGTTTTTAAAATAAATTTATTGTATATTTGTGTCACAAAGTGCTGTCTACCCGTTACATACATACGTTAGAAGAAGTGTAGGAAATGGTATATGAAAATAGTTGAGACTATGAAAAAAAGAAAATGAGGTTGGTATGGACAGGTTGTCTATCTGGAGTAGAAATCCACTTAAAAGTGACGTCTATTAGATTTAACATAGTGTAAATGCGGTCAACTGTTTTCTTGTTACTTAAATATAAAAATAAGTAAATTCGACAAAATAAAAGTTTGTTAAGGGATTATACAAAACTCCCTTGGTGATAGTTTGTGTAAAATGAAAATATATACAGA
>JBAIZL010000005.1:217998906-218016406 GCA_036971475.1 Prosapia bicincta
CAAAAAAATAACTCCTACAGACAAATTTGAAATATGCAAAATCACATAGCACAAAAACAACATAACTTAAACGTCCATACACACTTCGAATCTAACACCTTATTCCATCATATAGTAAGCAACCCGCTCAACCCAAACCACTCTCCACGCTCATAAATCATATGCCTGCAAAATTGAGCAATAGCCACCACTAGTGGGTTAGGTTCGTCAATGAAACACGTCAGCCAGTAAGTTTATAGTTTTCGCTTTATTCTTCAAACAAATAGTTCTGATTTAATCAGTGAAATCAAGATGAATACAACAACCAACTTTAATTATTAATAAGTAAACAGCAACAACAAGAATAATAATAATAAGAAGAAATAAAATACTTGAGAAACCTATAACTTTAATAAGTTGCTTTAGTATATTTACTTCTCTATTTAAATTTGTGTGATATGTCATAGATAAAGCTGAATGTCTTCTAAAATTTTAAAACAGTACGGTTCACTTTTTATAGTTTTATGAAACGAATCTACAACACTTTTAAAAGTCAAATGCGCAAACTAAGGTTGATGTATGCAAGGAAATTATTCTGTAAACAGTTTTTTCAAGATTAAGTAGTCAAAATATCTTGAGGGGAGTTATGGGATGATTGCACCTCCAAAGAAGAGTTTGGGATCCGTCATACAATATAATACATAAAAAAACCGTTGATAACAAAACAACTTATTGAGCAAAGCAATTCAGGCCATATACTCCCAAAAAGAATTGTAATTAGTCGCCTTATATTTTTTCCACTCAGCGCCGGTACTTCAGGTATGTTTACCACTCGAACCATCATATTTCCCAACCTACACTGCTGGTAGTTGTTCTCTAACTTTTCCCTGACTTTACTCAACATAATTTCCCTTTTCTTTACTACACCCCATTGTTGTAGCGGGTAAACAATCAATAGAGAACATATTTTCCAAGAGTTCGGCAATAACCGTTCCATTCTACACAGACCTGACAGTTTTACACCTTCATTTTATTCCTGTCGATATTATAAATACGTTTAGTATTATTTATAAACAATACTATAGTTGGCTAATAAATAAAATAAAGTTGACTATAAAATATTTTAAAAAGTGAAGCAAAATAAAATGACGCTTTTAAAATTAAAAATAATATTTTCAAACACTGTTTTTTGTAAAAGTACACTATTTATATAAGACAAACATGTAAAGCGGATAAGATCTATTACTGATGGGGAAATTTCTACTATCAAGAGAAAAGTATAAAAATCTGAGAAAGACAATAATACTATACATAAATAAGTAGTGTGTGACTAGTAAAAATATTTATAATTATTACTAGTTACAAGAAAAAAATTCATATATCCATTAAGAAATAACAAACAATTCCAATTTAAAAAACATTTTAATTTTTTTAAAACGTATGGCACTTAAAATTCGTTCTCATACATAATAATACAAAAAAGCATTAGGTAATATTATTTGAAACGTGTTGTCCTGATATAGATTGTTATAATATATATATATATATATATATATATATATATATATATATATATTAAATATGGTGATATGTTTTCTTGTAATGTAGAAAATAATAAAAACTTTGTAAAAATATTTTATTAGATAATTATTTTCCTGAAGATATTTTATCGGCGAAAAGCTTTGAATAATTATATTCATTAAAAGTATTCTTGTTTGTGAAATATTTTTAATTTATTATTTATTATATATATATATATATATATATTTAAGAATAAATAATATACACAATTACGGGAATAATTTATTGAACAATACATTCAAAGCTTTTCGTTGGTTGCCATTACCAACATCGTCAGGAATTACAATACAAAGAATGACTAACAGAATTGTCTAACAAATATGAAGTTACTAGATAAAGAATTACATAGTTGCCAAATCAAACATAATAATAATAATAATAATAATAATACTATTAATAATTCAATTAATCTTATTGAACATTTAAATCATATTAAAATTGATAAAAATACGAAATTGATATCATTTGATATTAAAAATATGTATTCTAACGTTCCTATCAAAGAAACTATTGAAATAATAAAATCTAAAATTTCTCAATATGAAAAAGATAAGAAATTAATTTTAGAAATTGTTAATACATTGAAATTAATATTAAATCAAAACTATTTTTCGTATAATAATAAAATTTATAGACAGGAGGATGGTTTAGCTATGGGTTCCTCTTTATCTAGTATAGTATCTGAAATATTTTTACAAGAAATAGATAGTAATATAAATGCAATTATAAAAATAAATGTGATAAAAATTGTCATTGGTTTAGGTATGTGGATGATGGGCTGTATATATCAAATAATAATAATATTAATTTAGTAAATATATTAGATGAAATAAATAAAATTAATAATAATATTGATTTTACATATGAAATGGAAAATAATAGAAAAATAAATTTCCTAGATATTACAATAATTAGAAATGAAACGAGTTTAGAATATATGATTTATCGTAAACCTACACAAACCAATCATATAATACCTAATTATTCCAACCATCCATATAATCAGAAAAAGGCTGCTTTATATTATCTTCTTTATAGAATGAATAAAATTCCTATGAATAATAAAAATAAAATGAGGGAAAAACATAATATACCAGATAGCCGTAGAAAATGGTTACAAGAAGAAAACAGTAGATAAATTAAATTATAATATATTACAAAAACAAATAAAGAATAATATTCATTACAATAGTAATAATAATACTGTATGGAGTACTTTTACATACACTGGTTTTAAATTAAAAAATATTTCCAAATTATTTACTAATAAAATCATAAAAATTGCATATAGAACTAATAATAGAATAATAAATATAATTAACCATAATAATAATATAAATAGTAGGCCTATACATGAGAGAAATGGAGTTTATAAATTTGTATGTGAATATTTTAATAAAGTTTATATATCCAGACAAAGAAGAAATTGAAGGAAAGGTATAAAGAATATTTTAATGCTTTTTTAAAACCAAATATTTATAAGTCTAATTTTGCTACCCATTGTATAAATAATAAGCATATAAATATATAAGCCTAATATTGATAACAAGTTGATAGATGAACAAATTCAAATACGTTCTAAATACTATATTCAATGTATATAATGTTGTGGCAGCAGTGGAATAGGTTTGGCAATAGTGTAATAGATTTGGCAACTATGTAATGCTTTATCTAATAACTTCATATTTGTTAGACAATTCTGTTAGTCATTCTTAGTATTGTAATTCCTGAGGATGTTGGTAATGTCAACCAACGAAAAGCTTTGAATGTATTGTTCATTAAATTATTCCTGTAATTGTGTATATTATTTAATCTTAAAAATATTCTAACAGGAAAACATATTGGATACTCTACATAATAATATATATATATATATATATATATATATATATATATACACGTGTGTGTGTGTGTATACAAATGTTTTGTAAAATTTGGAAATATATAAATACAGATTTATTATAATGAATTTTAAGGTGAAAAATTCACTTATTTATTTAAAGGTTAATAATAATTTTTGTAAATTAAAAAATAAAACTTATACTGTATCTCTAGAATATATTTATATTAATACTGCATTCCAACTATATTTCAATAATTAGGAATAAAATTGTAGACATTACGGCATAAAAATATGTTGTATTGGACTCACTATGGTGTAAGATATTCACCTGTATTCTGTTACCTCTATTTAGTCCACGGAAGCTAGACACAGATTGACCCATTTCTCTATTTCAACAGTACACTCTGACAATGGCCATTCCAATCAATGGCTTTATCTTTGATGGTTACAAAGGTACACTTTGAAGACGCATTACTTATTGACGTGAGATTAGAACAGATGTTAGAATTGTTGCATGTCGGCCATTGTTGCACATTAATATTAAATCAATCATAGTTGATTTTTCCAAAGCATGCCAATGCATAGTTTATTAAGATTAGCTTCTATATTTAAATTGATATTAAAGAAATAATTGAAGACTTAAAATCAAAGCTAATAAATTACATAAAGAAGTAGTATATATAGAAATCTTTGGATGAAATTTTTTTCTTGTTAAATATTTACCACATTTTTTAACAACATTTTCTTAATCAAGAATATATAATTTTTTATTTTTCATAATACACTTTTACCAATCTAAATAAGTAAAGCTTTTCGCTAATCTACAAGTAATACATAGCTCTACGACTACATTCTGAGGGCAAAATTGAGTAATTAAATTTAATTATGTAATAAGGTTGAAAAATGTATTTCAACTATGATGGAAAAATAAACAGTATTTTATTACCTACTTAAAATTTGATCATATTCATATTATAGGATAGTGTGAAGGAATAGATAATAATAGATAGTGAAAGAATTGAATAAATAAAAATGAAGAATGCATAAAAATATCATCTAAACCATAACAATTGTAATAATGAAAAACTACGAATACAATTATTCATTACTCTGTACACTATTTTTATGTACCCTAACTAATCATACCAACAATAAATATAGAGTAACCGGCTGTGCCTAAAAATAAAATTATATATATATATATATATATATATATATATATATTATCACAAAATAAATGATAGTTCAATAGAATATGTTTTGTACCCCTATGCTTCCGACTTAGTATACAATAAATGTATTTGATTATTTGTACAATTTGACTAACCGAACAACCTGCGGTTTGAATTATTTCAGATAATCGATTTTCTACAGCATCCCAGTACGTTTTCTCTATATAATTGTTGTATACTTTATACAACTAGTAGCTTAATACAATTAACGTACGGTTTTTTATAAATAACTTTATACACTTTTTAGAAGGTAATCTATTGTACTATGTATAATATCAGAATTAACTATTAATAAATTATTGCAATTTTTTTGTGATTGGGAATAATTTAATTTAAGATATAAAGTTTTACGAATCTAACTGTTTTCACAAGATTGCTCATCCAACTTTCTTCACCCTGATTATATTAAACATTTGAATTAATATATATATATATATATATATATATATATATATATATATATATATATATATATATATATACCTTAAATAAGTATAGGTCTTATAATTATTACAATTTAAAAATAAATTTTTATACCAATAAATATCGCGCATACATTTATTTGATTGGCCAGAGAGAACCATGTTAGACGAGTGTGTCACTAATTCACTTTACGACGAGGAAACACCTTTTCTTTATACCCCAATGTGCCTGATCATGTCAAGAATATTCATCAGGCAACACATTACACCCTCCTGTTCCCGGAGTAAGTACATAGCACTTTGCTCTTAAACAGCGTTAGATTATATTTTCAGATTATTTATAAGTAACTGACGCCGTTTCCGCTCCAAAGTGACTGAGTTGGATACAGAAAATTGTTTGCTTTATGCTATATTAAAGAGCATCTAGGTTGAATGAAATTATAACTTTATTATAATGTTTGTACTTGAGAATAATATTTCTGAAACATTTCCTCACGGTATAATAGATTATAATAATTGAGGGGAGAGCCGAATTAGAAAAAAGCATTTATAATATTGTTAGTAATAACATTATTTTTTTGTTATTAGGTTTTATAACTTCAAGATGACCAGACACTATGACCATTATCGCCCGGATAAGTTAGGGAAGATTAAGGACGGGCATAAAACACCTGTATAAGGTTCAAAGGGCTTTACGTTAGCATAGTAGCGAAACCTCTCCACCGAAGTCATTGGGAAGTGTCCCTCTCCAGTTCCACGCTTTCTAATATGAAACATGAAGAATTGTAGGTGAAAAAAGAAGGAAAAGAAAAGAGCCTTATGATTCCGTGGTACCATAAATTGGAAAGAGTTATAGCACCACGTGGGAGGGATTAGCTATCTGTAGAGAATCACAATTAGTTACGCTCTTTTAGAATCAACCCGTTCCAAGGAAAAAGATAGAAAGTGTAGAGGGAATTAAGTGACATAAAAATGTATTATGATTCCTTGGTACTGTAAATTAAGAACGTTTTGGAATGGCGTGTCCGGGGTCGATTGTGGGAAATAGACCAGCACCAAACAATGATAACGAGAGGTAACTTTGCGATGCCTGTATAAAAATGATTCCATATGTAAGTGAAATATAACTTTAAAATGAACTTTCCGACATTTAATATTCAATATCTGTAGTATTATACTACATAATACTCCTATGTGTGACTGTTAGACCGAGAAATACAAAAAACGTATACATTACGGAAAAAACTATATGTAACAAAAGTTATTCTTCAGTACGGAATGAAACCAAACAGAAAAATGGAAGGAAATGTACTTTGTGGCTTCAAGGATATTAGTTAGTATTATTTGTTATGAAAAATATGAGATTGGTGTGAATGAAAGGTAATTGCTAATATGTAATTACCTGTTCTAAGATGAAGAGAAATAATACAACATTCCGTGACATATTTAAAGATCCATTCTCTATCTAGGTAATGGAGATATGTCTGCTCATACAGCCATGTATTTTAATATCACGAAGGAATACAATTAGATAAGAAAGGGGCACAAACTAATGTAGGGACAATTCTTCTCAATGCTACGTAATCCTTCATAATTAAAGTAGGGAGACTAAAGAGAAATAATTATTCCTATATAAAAGTAAGCATAAGAAAGTAACATGTTGTTATATAAATAAAAGTAGAAACAACGATGAAGTATACTGATTTTAAAATGAAGTAAGGACGATAATGAGAAATAATAAATCCTATTTAAAAGTAGGGACAAGAAAATAACATAATGATAATTAAATAAAAGTAGGAATACTGAAGGAGGTATAGTGATTTGTAACATTATTTTAGTCAATCAAATAATAATAATATTATTTACCTGCATTCGAAAACAAATCGGAACAGTTATTTAAAAATTGAAAACCAAATTGTTAATTGGTTCATATATAATATATGTAGAAAATTTTAGAGATATCAGATTTCTGCAAGCCATGAGATGCGCGAAAGGTTAGTAGTTGCCGCGTAACTATAATTATTCCCCATTTCACCATGAACTGTCCGAGCGAGAAGTTTATTTTTAAAATTAAATTAAATTCAATAAAAATTGCATTAAATTCTATGAAGTGTAGAAAACATGATCAATAGGCGTTTCTTTTAAAACAGAAGAAATATTTAATTAATTTTTTTAAAATAACTTATTCAAAATTACTTACTTCTTACTTCTTGCTGCGGACGTCCAGAGTCATGTGACTCCGATGGTCCGATGTCCATAATAAGTTGCTGCAGCCAAGGTCCAAAACTGTCTATTGATCAGTATTGTTTTGATGTTTCCCTGGCTTCCCAGCGCAGACAGCAGAGCTGCTCTTGGTGAAATTGGTGAGGAGCATCGAAGGAGGATATGGTCTAGAGTCTCCTCCTCTTTTCCACAGTTAGGGCAGAGTGGAGATTCACTCAGATTAAATCTGAAGAGATAGGTCTCAGTCACAATGTGTCCGATTCTTGCTCGTGCTGCAAAGACGGCTGTAAATCTGGGAACCCCTTGATACATTTCCAAGTCATTTGGTTCATTTTTAATATCATAGAGGTTTCTACCTTTGGTCTCTTCTCTCCAACGGTAGATACATTTTCATCTAACTGATGTTTTCACAGCACTCAGGCATTTCTTTAGAGAGTACTGTGGTAAGAAGTCTGGGCCTATTTCCGCTGCTTGTTTGGCGATTGTATCTGCTTTTTCATTACCGTCGATGCCGCAGTGTGAGGGGATCCATTGGAGCTGTATTTGTTTGTCATCTTTGCTGAGAGTGTTGAGTAAATTTATTATCTCTTCAAGTCTGAATGAATAGCTTCCTGGTTTCCGGTTCTCTATCATGGTCAAGGCGCTCTTGGAGTCAGTAGGTATACAGAACTTCTCTGATCGTAGTTGAAGGCAGTTTACCAAGGCTGCATTTATTGCCAGAAACTCTGCATCGACACTGGAGGCTGCATTTGCTGGTATGTAATATTCTTCTCCAGTGAAGTGGTTATAGTAGCCTGCTCCTGACTTATCTTGGACTAGATCTACTGACCCATCGGTGTAGATTTGAACGGAGTCTGGGTACAGATTCTGAATCATTTCCAGTGACTCTTAGTTATGCAAGAAGGTAGGTTTAAAGTTACTATTATTTCATTCTGCTTCCAAGGGGGTTCGTGGTTGCAGACCGGGATTTCCGCTGGAGTCTCAGAAGGCATTTCAGCAGTGAGCAAATTGATACTGTGAGTGTATGATTGCCGTGTAGCCGTTTCTTTTAAAGATTGTAGTGGATGGGTTATGTGTAGTGAGAGGGTTTTTAGATGCTTATTCCATGTTTGTTCTTCTAGTAGTAAATCTATGGGTTCTATTAATAATTCTATTTCCATTGCTGCAATGGGAGTGGTTTTGGGACAGCCCAGGCAAATTCTCAAGGAATCACTTGAAGTTTTTTAATGTGTGTTGCTGCGGCCGCTCCCCAGACCTCACTGCAATAGGTCAGTTTTGTTCTTACAAAGGATAGGTAAAATGTTCTCAAGCATATGGTGTCAGCGCCCCATTGTCGGCTGGCGACTACTTTGATTGAATTGAGACGTTTGCTACAAGCTTGAACAGTTTTTTCAATATGATTTTTCCATCTCAGCTTTTTATCAAGCAGTACCCCTAGCAGCTTAGGGCAGTGGTTATATTGAAGATTTATGTTATTCAGTTTTAGTTTAGGTTTGTAGTCAGCTAGAGTATTCCTTCTTGTAAATATTGCACATTCTGACTTTTCTGCAGAGATCTTGAGTGACCCCTTCTTGCACCAGTTCGAGACTTGGTCCAGGGCCATCTGCATCGCTTGGTTAGCTCTGTCCGGATCTCTATGTGAGACGAATAGCGTTACATCATCAGCATAGGAGACGCACTCGACCCCCGGAGGTAGGTTGGATGCAATGTCATGTATTGCAATATTGAACAGAGTTGCACTTAAAACTGCTCCTTGAGGAGTTCCATTTTCTATCTCAGCACTTGTTGATTCTTGGCCATTGAGCGATGTTTTGATGTTTTGACCGCTCAAGAAATTCGTTAGATACTTCAGCATGTTTCCCATTATGCCAAGCTTCATGCATTT
This sequence comes from Prosapia bicincta, assembly GCA_036971475.1. Taxonomy (NCBI): domain Eukaryota; kingdom Metazoa; phylum Arthropoda; class Insecta; order Hemiptera; family Cercopidae; genus Prosapia; species Prosapia bicincta. The sequence continues at coordinate 218,008,072 of JBAIZL010000005.1, forward strand.
TAATAAGATAGTGGTGTGGGGTGTCCTGTCGAAAGCAGCTTCAAAGTCTAGGAGGACAACTATGGTTAGTTCTTTTTTCTCAAAGCCAGCATAGATGTTGTTTGTTAAGTATATTATTTCATCGTTAGTGCATCACTGTTTTCTGTAACCATATTGTGATTGGTCTAGTAGGTTGTATTTTTCTAGTCTCCACGTTAGTCGATTGTTCATCATGCGTTCAAGCAATTTGCCAAGACAAGATGTAAGAGCAATTGGGCGATATGATTTCATTTGGAACTTGTCTTTAGATGGTTTAAGGATTGGTACAATTAGTGCTGTTTTTCATTTTTCTGGGATATTTCCCGTGTGCCAAATTTCATTGAATACGTTTAGTATATTAGTAAGCATCTCTTCCGAGCTATGTTGGAGCATCCTGTTATGGATTCCATCTAGTCCAGGAGTCGAGTCCTTCAATCTGGATAATTCATTTCTCAGTTCCCATATGTTGAAGGGTACGTTTGCAGGGTCTTCCAGGCGGTACAGTTCTTCGACTTGGGAAATTAACTGCTTTTCTTTAGTAGTGAGTTTTTTGGGCCATGGAATTTTCTTTCCAGCTCTGTTCTTAAAAAAACAAGTTAAAAGTTTCTGCTTTTGTTTTGTCATCGTCCAGCCACTCTCCAGCTACATCTTGTATTTGGCCGATCTTTTGGCCAGTATTATCTTCGATTGATTTAAGCTTTTTCCAGACTGTGCTGGATGGAGTGTTTCCATTTATTGAGCCTGCAAATTCTCTCCAAGATTTCCTTTTCTCTGAGATTATTGTGCGTCTCAGGATGGCGTTGCATCTGTTGTATTCCTATCTGCACTCTTTGGTTCTCTGCACCTTCCATCTCCTTCTAGCCTTTTGTCGATTTTTTCTAAGTTGGCTGATTTTCTCTGACCACCAGCTATTTTTAAATTTGTGTTTTCTTCTTGGTTTCTTTTTGGGGATGGTATGGTCAGCTGCTTGAAGAAGTTTTATTTCTAGAAGTTCTGGGGTGTATTGTATTATCTCGCTTGCTCTAGTTTCTTCTGTGAAAGCATTCCAGTCAGCTTTTGAAATATCGTATTTATTGCTTATGACAGATGGGTTCTGATCTAGATTTCTTGAGATAGAAAGTTCTAAGTATATTGGTAAGTGATCACTTCCTAGATCTTCCCCGACTTATCAATTTGTTACCCTTTTCTCGATTATTGGTGAGGACAGTGTCAAATCTAAGGTGCTTAGAGTTCCTGTTGAGGGTGACTGGTATGTGGGCTCTTTGTTTTGGTCCAGCAGAAGTATGTTTTGGGCTTGAATCCATTTGAACAATTGAGGGCCGTTTTTATTTTCTGGTCCGTTGTTCCAACTCTGGTGTCTGCTGTTCATGTCTCCAACTATGATCAGGTTCTTGTTGGAGCTGATTAGTGTGTCCAATTCCTTCTCTTCAATTCCCTGGGATGGTATATATGTGTTGACTAGAAGAATTCTAATTCATTGGTAACTCTTATATTCATTTTTATGTACTCTAAATTTTTGGTAATCTTCATATCACAGCCTTCGACATGTAAAGACTCATGCACTAGGGTAACTAATCCTCCGCCTCTTGAATTGTCTCTAGATAAATTATGTAGGTTGTAATGTTTAAACTTCAAATGAAGGTCTTCGTTTTTTGGTAAGGATGATTCCTGTATACAGACTATTTTTATATTTTTCTCATGAATTTCCTTTTCCAGCTCCGGTGCTTTATGTTTTAACGATCTGGCATTCCAGTGCATTATTAATAGTTTGTCATGTTTTTGTTTATATAGTTTGTTGTTGGTCGATTGGTGCAAGGTTCTCTCTCTTTTCTTTTTTCTTTCCGGAAAACTCTATCCTATTGAAATGTGTGCTTCTCTTTTATTTGCTTCTGTCTTCAGACGTTGAGTGAGGTTTCTCGCAGTTATTCTGTTTGGACACCATACTTCAGTTCTTTTGGTTCCATTTGTTCCGCGTACTCTCATTATGAGGTGCTTGTCAATGTTAAATTCTTTTCGTATATTTTTTATGTTTAGTACTTTTTTTGACCATATATTTACTTTCAGTCTGTCTGGGTGATTTTGTTTCTGTTTTGAAACTCGTTGGTAGTCCTGAGAAGGACTATTTGCTTGTTTACAAGACATATTATGGGGCTCCTTTTGCAGAAGCGGCTGCTGGCGTTCGGTTCACTGAGTGTCATAAAGGCTCTTTTCATAAACGTAAAGTATGAACTCAGCTATCCAGGGGCAGGACGAGGACCAACCAGCTAACCCCCTTATTCAAAATGATTCCTTAAAGTGTTATTTTATTTTTGCTTTAAACCATTTAATTAATTACATCCGACGATGGTCTACCTCCAGAATCTAAACTAGGATATGGGGGAAAAAATAAACAGAACTATCAACTCCACTTAAGTTTCCCAACTAAGTTATAAAATAATTTGGTACAATCTTTGACTTCAAAATTGAATTTATTTGAATAAAGTTTAATGTTAAAATTTTAGAGTGGTCAAATTGTGAAAATCCTACATTTTGTGTTACTATCCGTATATTATAATTAAGTGTTTAAGCCATTTGGTGTTATGAATTCTATTTTAAAAATACCAAATTTTATATTCATAGTCCGTATAGTACATTTAATTAATGAAACAACCTTACTAGTAGATATCTCATATCTATACCACAAATTAATAAATTCTACTACTGATCAAATAGGTTATCTTCATAATCAAAGAGATTTAATACAAGTGTAATATAATTTTCTTTTGTACAATTTTTGTTTGTATTTAAAGCTCATAAGTAATAAATTCTTGATTTGTATTTTTCCTAAAAAACGTCTTTCTTAAAACATACCACTTACTAATCCAATTAGAATTCACGAAACTTTACATGTTAACTATTAATTATGTAACACATAAATGCAATATTCAACATCTATCATCATAATAAAAGTTGTTACAGATTTGTAATTAAAAGTAGGGACAAGAAAGTAACACATTGGTGATTAAATAAAAGTAGGGAAAATAAAGCAACACAATGATACCTAATTAAAGTAGGGACTATAAAGGAAAATAGGATGCCTAATTAAAAGTAAGGCAAGAAAGTAACACAATGAAAGTTAAATAAAAGAAGTAAGAATAAAGAGGGTTATGGATTCCTAACTAAAGCTGAGACAAGAAACGGATAAATTTGTTCTAAACTAAGAGCTGAGACAAGAAACGGATAAATTTGTTCCTAATTAAGAGCTGAGAGAAGAAACGGATAAATGTGTTATTAATTAAGAGCTAAGAGAAGAAACGGATTTATTTGTTCCTAATTAAGAACTGAGAGAAGAAACGGATATATTTGTTCCTAATTAAGAGCTGAGAGAAGAAACGGATATATTTGTTCCTAATTAAGAACTGAGAGAAGAAACGGATATATTTGTTCCTAATTAGGAGCTGAGACAAGAAACGGATAAATTTGTTCCTAATTAAGAACTGAGACAAGAAACGGATAAATTTGTTCCTAATTAAGAACTGAGACAAGAAACGGATAAATTTGTTCCTAATTAAGACCTGAGACAAGAAACGGATAAATGTGTTCCTAATTAAGAGCTGAGAGAAGAAACGGATATATTTGTTCCTAAATAAGAGCTGAGACAAGAAACGGATAAATTTGTTCCTAATTAAGAGCTGAGACAAGAAACGGATAAATGTGTTCATAATTAAGAGCTGAGATAAGAAAGGGATAAATGTGTTCCTAATTAAGAGGTGAGACAAGAAACGGATAAATTTGTTCCTAATTAAGACCTGAGACAAGAAACGGATAAATGTGTTCCTAATTAAGAGCTGAGACAAGAAACGGATAAATTTGTTCCTAATTAAAAACTGAGACAAGAAACGGATAAATTTGTTCCTAATTAAGACCTGAGACAAGAAACGGATAAATGTGTTCCTAATTAAAAGCTGAGAGAAGAAACGGATATATTTGTTCCTAATTAAGAGCTGAGACAAGAAACGGATAAATGTGTTCATAATTAAGAGCTGAGAGATGAAACGGATAAATGAGTTCCTAATTAAGAGCTGAGACAAGAAACATATAAATTTGTTCCTAATTAAGACCTGAGACAAGAAACGGATAAATGTGTTCCTAATTAAGAGCTGAGAGAAGGAACGGATATATTTGTTCCTAATTAAGAGCTGAGACAAGAAACGGATAAATTTGTTCCTAATTAAGAGCTGAGACAAGAAACGGATAAATGTGTTCCTAATTAAGAGCTAAGAGAAGAAGCGGATATATTTGTTCCTAATTAAGACCTGAGACAAGAAACGGATAAATGTGTTCCTAATTAAGAGCTGAGACCAGAAACGGATAAATTTGTTCCTAATTAAGAACTGAGACAAGAAACGGATAAATTTGTTCCTAATTAAGACCTGAGACAAGAAACGGATAAATGTGTTCCTAATTAAGAGCTGAGAGAAGGAACGGATATATTTGTTCCTAATTAAGAACTGAGACAAGAAACGGATAAATTTGTTCCTAATTAAGAGCTGAGAGAAGAAACCGATATATTTGTTCCTAATTAAGAGCTGAGACAAGAAACGGATAAATGTGCTCATAATTAAGAGCTGAGAGAAGAAACGGATAAATGTGTTCCTAATTAAGAGCTGAGACAAGAAACGGATAAATGTGTTCATAATTAAGAGCTGAGACAAGAAACGGATATATTTGTTCCTAATTAAGCACTGAGACAAGAAACGGATAAATTTGTTCCTAATTAAGACCTTAGACAAGAAACGGATAAATGTGTTCCTAATTAAGAGCTGAGAGAAGAAACGGATATATTTGTTCCTAATTAAGAGCTGAGACAAGAAACGGATAAATTTGTTCCTAATTAAGAACTGAGACAAAAAACGGATAAATTTGTTCCTAATTAAGAGCTGAGACAAGAAACGGATAAATGTGTTCCTAATTAAGAACTGAGACAAGAAACGGATAAATTTGTTCCTAATTAAGAGCTGAGAGAAGAAACGGATATATTTGTTCCTAATTAAGAGCTGAGACAAGAAACGGATAAATTTGTTCCTAATTAAGAACTGAGACATGAAACGGATAAATTTGTTCTTAATTAAGACCTGAGACAAGAAACGGATAAATGTGTTCCTAATTAAGAGCTGAGAGAAGAAACGGATAAATTTGTACCTATTTAAAAGCTGAGCTAAGCAACGGATAAATTTATTTCTAATTAAAAGTTGAAAGAATAAACGGATAAATTTGTTCCTAATTAAAAGCTAAGACAAGATACGGATATATTTGTTCCTAATTAAAAGCTGAGACAAGAAACGGATATATTTGTTCCTAATTAAAAGCTGAGGCAAGAAACGAATAAATTCCTTCCTATTCAAAAGGAGCACCAATAAAGGGATAAATTTGTTCCTGATTAAAGTCGGGGAAAATAAAGCGATAAATTTGTTCGTAATTAAAGGGAAAGATAATAAAAAGAAAATTATTCACTGACTATAATATATGTCCACCTCAATTAATCCACCCCTTTTTAAATTTTAATTGCTCCACAGTCAATCTAGATGGAGTAAAGATAATCTCTTGGTTTTAATAGTGTTGCACAAGAAATAATTTCAGAAACAATTTAAATTTTGGTAACTATACGAACAAACCTATTTCTGGAAACAATTATTAGTCTTAGGTAAATACGATTTGCATTAAATATTAAATTCTATTTATTCTGAGTTGGAATAAGGGAGAGCCGCTTTTACTTTGCAAAAGAAAGATGTAATGGACAGACAATAAAGTGGCTCGGGAGAGGTTTGGCTTTACTGCACGAGTACGTGATCTTTTACCTTAATGCCAGACTTGAGCCATACTTTGAATAAAGTACAACTACCCACATCATACTAAACATTATCTATGCAGTGTATTCCTTTATATATTTATGTTGGTGCAAAAATATGTTACTGTCTTTGTTATTCAATTCTTACTGATAAACACGGAACACTATAATTGTTACTAGGGGTATCTAATTCATTATTATTTGTTTTTCTAGTAATTTTAACAAAAAACGTCGTTTACTTGAAACTTTATTAAGGATTTATTTAAAACGACTTGACGTTTAAATGATTTAAATGTATATATATATATATACATAAAACTACACAACCTTGAACATATTTATCATGGGATAATTAGGTAATACCTTACATTAAATATTCTACATATGTAAACTATTAGAGCAGACATTATTAACTAATACTTGTAAACTTAATGCACAAAATTATTAAGAGGTATATTTCGTTAGCATCTGTTTCTACAAAGTTTTAACATAATAATTGCAACAAGTGTTACCTTACAGTTGCCTCGCCAGTGTCCCGAGCTAGCGGCTTTATACGAAGAAACGCTCTATACAACTACCTTTCCAATACATTATCTGACCATTATGCACACGCCAACTGTCACTTAAACCTCTTTGTGCAATCATAATCGATTTGTGCTTATTTAAAAGTACTTTACAAAAGCTGTGTCAATTACAGATTGCTTTCAACCTACATGTGATTATTTAGCGTTAATATTCAATATCAATTTGAGTAAACGTTCAAGCAAATTCTGCGACGGATAATGTATATAGCTACAATTTATCTTTCGTGTGTTCGCGCGCGCGTGCATGCTTGTGTGTGTGTAAATGTGTGTGTGTGTATCTATGTATGTGTGTGTGTGTGTGTGTGTGTGTCTGTGTGTGTGTGTGTATGTGTGTGTGTGTGTGTGTGTGTGTGTGTGTGTGTGTGTCTGTGTGTATGTGTGTGTGTGTGCGTCTGTGAGTGTTGGTGTTTGCGTGCGCGCGCGCCCGTGTGTATGTCTGTGTGTGTGTGTGTGTGTGTGTGTGTGTGTGTGTGTGTGTGTGAGTGAGTGTGTGTGTGAAAGAGAAAGTGTGTGTGTGTGTGTGTGTATGTGTGTGCGTCTGTGTGTGCGTGTGTGAGTGTGTGTGTGTGTGAGCGCGCGCGTGTGTGTGTGTGTGAGCGTGTGTGAGTGTGTATGGGTGTGTGTGTGTGTCTTTGTGTGTGTGTGTGTGTGTGTCTTTGTGTGTGTGTGTGTGTCTGTGTGTGTTGGTGTTTGCGTGCGTGCGCGCAAGTGTGTATGTGTGTGTGTGTGTGTGTGTGTGTGTGTGTGTGTCTTGTTTCTGTGTATGTATGTGTGTGTGTGTGTGTGTGTGTGCGCGCGTCTTTGTGTGTTGGTGTTTACGTGCGCGCGCGCAAGTTTGTATGTGCGTGTGTGTGTGAAAGAAAAAGAGAGAGAGTATGTGTGTGTTTGTGTGTGTGTGTGTGTGTGTGTGCGTGTGTGTGTGTGTGTGTTTGTGTGTGTGTGTGTGTGTGTGTTGTGTGTGTGTGTGTGTGTTGTGTGTGTGTTTGTTTCTGTGTATGTATGTATGTGTGTGTGTGTGTGTATGTGCGTCTGTGTGTGTTGGTGTTTGCGTGCGCGCGTGCCCGTGTGAATGTCTGTGTGTATGTGTGAAAGAGAAAGAGAGAGAGAGAGAGAGAGAGTGTAAATTACGAGTATAACGAACCGTCACTTAAACTCCCTATAACCTTAGTGATGAAATATATTTATTAATTAAATATTCGAGTCTGCACTCACAAGCAATAATTCTCTACAAGATCAAAGTGAATAATGCTCTTAAAATAAAGTCCGTCTGTATCAGACATTAATAGAAACACGTATTCATTTTTAAAATATTCCGTTACACATTTCTCATTTGATATGCTTGACTAATTGACACTGAATTACCTAAACTTAAGTTTATTTATTTATTTAAAGTAATTATGTAATTATTGTGATATGTATATGAATGTGTATGCTTAGTGCATAAAGAAAATAATTCGCAATTAATTTAAAATTTGTAGAATATAGAGAACCTGAGATAATTAGAGTACAAATAAAACCGTCATGAAGTTTTGAATAGCTTGGCGCTTGAATCATCGGAAGGTATGCTGAGGAGATAGATTTCATGGAGCAGAATAATGAGCATAACTCTAGGGAAATATTTATAAATGGAACAAATTCATTTAAAATTAGAGGCAAATTAAAGTCGTAACAAAGAGAGTGTTTTTAAAATAAATTATTGAATATTAAAAGATTTTAATAGACGTAAGGGGAAATGAGATATTCGCCCAGTCAATTCAATACGGCAAATGAAATCCAAATTTATCTCGACCCATATGCTCTTGAGAGTGAATAAGTAATATAAAAATTTTGTTTTAAAGTCAATTCCTACTTAAATCAACGGAGAAATTTGTTTTAGCGTCCTTTTATTTTATAATTACAGTTAATA
>JBAIZL010000005.1:218021406-218038906 GCA_036971475.1 Prosapia bicincta
TGCGACACGCGTTGAAGGGAAATATTAGTGACTAGTGGTTGTTTGGCCAGTTAAGAGGCTGAGTAAGTGATTATTTAATAATCCCAACTGATGATTTTAAAATCACTTATTTCAACACTCTCTTTAGATTTAGTAATATCTTTCTTGTACAAGTGCTTTAGAGAGCGATTAGTGTGAACGTTACTCCAGTAAGCAAACTTTTACCATTGGAAACACAAGTCTGTAATGGAACGTCTGGTCGGTAACGGAGAGAAACGTTGCCGGAAACGGATGCAGTAGTTACAGGAAGCTGTGCTCGAATGCTTCACGGTCTATAGGACATTAGTTTGAAGCGGTCGTAATCTGAACTAACGTAAACAGCTACACTGGTGCCGATTATGTTACTGCAACTTTCCCAGACTCTGTAAGAAGGTTTACGAGTCACAATCGAACATATTATGTCCATTTTTCTTTAATAAATTTAATCAAACATCCAATTCCACTGCAATAAAGTTGGTTGTGTAACTTCTTTGTAGTTATATCCTCTGACAATGATGGTGTTCGAAATTTTCAGAAGGATTTAATTTGGATAACTTAGTTAATTGATTATTTATTACATTACTTTGTTAATTAGGTTATTAATTATATCTTTTATTGTTCTATTAGCTGTTTGTTTAATTGTATTTAATGTAATATTGGCCCTGTGCTAGCTGTATTTTATTTAATTTGACCTTTGACAAATTAAAACTAACTGAAAACAATGACAACCGGGAAATTTTAAAGCGGAATTTATAGGAATGTAATTTCAACGGTTTACGTGTGAATAAAGAGGAGGAGAATATTCATTATAAAACAACAAAAACGTGTGTTCGAACAACAAAACAATAATTGATATACATTATTATTTAAGTTTGCTTAATATATAATCGATTAAAAAGTATATTTGCAGATCCTATCAAAGAAGCTGCAATATTTTTCTCTTGTAAAAGCTTATTACAATTTTTAACAAAAAATATATGGATCAAAAAAAATCTCCATATTTTAAAGTTATATTGGTTATTATTTCAAAAATGAAATAATACATTCATTAAAAATAAACTGATTTTAAATTTTCGGGTTTTCAAAATTGTGATTTTGTTTTTGCTACTAAAATTTCAATACAAATAAAGGTAAATAATGTTTAAACTAAGAGTTGGATACTTTCTTTTTCAATCCTTTCTATTAGATCACACTCTCCCTATATACGAAGAATAAATCTTGTTCAAATTTTCGATCGTTAATAGAGCACTTTTTATTCATACCCTCAAGTTTAAATACATTTTTATAAACTTGTTGTTGATACTTGTTGTTAATACATTTTTTTCAAACATTAATTTATTATTTTAATTCAATGAATTAATTTTAGTTTAATATAGAAGATAAACTTTCAACAAATGGGAAAGATGTGCAATATTGTCATTTCGTCTGATTTGGTTTAAAAAAAGTGACGACATATGATTTCATAAAACACCAGATTTTATGTTATAGGTTATGTGGTAGAACAACTGTTTTAACTCAACAGTTATGTTACTTTAATTATATTAATTGTAATTATTTAGTTACAATAACTCAATAAAATTTGTCTTTGTTGATCTAAGTAGGAATGGACGGTTTAAAAAAATATCTTATACAAAAATTGTAGAAATCGTGTAATACTTGCAGTATTTTTTCTTTAAAAATCTCTAAAAAGGCAAAAATATCATACAAGTTTTGTTTACAAAGATTCCAAAAACATGTTCCTTTTTTCTTATGGTGTATGTTTGAATTCGTCATAAACAGAAAAGAAATTATTGAACAAGTGACACTGCAACTAGTTCCATGAGTCACTACAGTATGGATTTGAGTTTCTTATTAGAAGAAAAGAGTCCCTATGCAAATTATTTCTTTATAAGTGTTTGCTACAAGCTTATGGAAAACATAGGCTGTTTAAAAGAATTAAATTTTTCTCTGCAACAAACCAATTGACGTAAAAACATTAGTAAGAAATGAAAATTGTAAAAGTGAGAGAATCACAAACAGGGATACATTAGGATTACAGTGTATCATTAAATAGCAGTAATAATATTGTTGCAACATTAGTTATATTAGAATGCCGATTGTAAGGATGTTAATTAAGATAAGGACACCAATATATCAAATTAAACAGATATAAACACAATGTTCCTGCAACAGATGTATAAGAAAAGTTCTGTTAATTATTATAGGCAATATAAATAAATGAATATTTAGTATATGGTTAGAAACCGACAATCAAAATCCATACAACTCTAAAATGTTCAACATTTTTTCTGAAATATTTATTTTTTATTCCCCATTAAAATCAATATTGAGGAGCGCGATCTTCTAAAGATGCGCCAATTACTAATCAATTTTTTAATTTATAAATTACATGTTTCTTGAGAAAATAAAAACAATGAACTCATAGAAAACGCAAAATTGTCCAGAACTCATCAATTGTAAGTTGAAACATAGCTGTGCATAAGTTAATACAGAGGTGCCTCACTGAACTTCTCCGCTCTCACTCCCACCACCAACTGTACCCTCTGTGTTAATGCCAAGTCATCTGTCCGTACACTCGGCTCTTTTCGGTTCTTCTCGGCAGACGGCATCGGTAACGTCTAGTAAAAGACTATTTTAATATTTTTAAAAGAAAGTTTGCCGCATTTACAAAATTTCAGTTTTTTAATGTTTAAATCCACCAAAATTTATTGTTCTATAAGCCAAACTCTACCTGAGAATTTATTCTCTAAGTTTCATAAAACTAATCACATTTTGACCAACTGACTTGAAAACCTATTAAGTTTATATATGGAACTGATACTTTCCAACACAAAAATCTTTATTTAAAGTTTTTACGGGAAGTTAGAGTTTTCACAAGAAGAGCATTTATAAAATTCTTTTAAATGAGGTATTCCGCTTAGGTAACCTTATGTGCACAACATCGCAACTAATGCATTGGTGAAAAGACGTTTTGCAACACTTGAGAGAAGCCACAAGCACAAGAGGTTCATTCCAGAAGAAGAGTGGATGAGCAATCGGTCATTGGCTATTTACGTAAAGGAACTCTGATAATCGGAATTGGAGAAGACTTTTACACTCTCATCAAGATGTTCTCTTTGAAAAATTGAAGAATTGAGTTCAGAGAAGTTACTTACATTATGTTAATATAGGTCCATAATTTGTATTTAAGTCTAAATAAAACAAGTCTAAATTAATTACATATTGCTTACGATGTAGTTTAAATATTAACTCACATCTCTAAAGTTCATTGCACGGAATTGGGCGGGTGGTTTGTTTGGTGCTGTTGCCACGTACGAAACCGGCCTCGCGAGTTATGGTCGGAAGTTGCTTACCCCCTGAGCCCTAATTGGCAACCCTGAGCGAATTGTGTTGGCTATTCCTAGCGTCCTTCGGGCTGCCCATGTGGCAACGCCAGATTTTTGGCCACCCGCTCGATTACGTGCAGTGAACTTTACCATTCATTGATTTCAAATGGGAGAATTTTTTGTAATATGATCAGGGATTTTTATCTCTATGTAACAGAGATGTTTAGGGAAATTAATCACGCTTAGTCACAGAGAAAGTATGTTGAGTAATCTTTGTATCTATTTGTTACTTATACATTTACAAAAATATATATATATTATATTTATATCGCTATAGGCTCTTTAGTTAGCATTGTACAGTATTAAAAAATTATTTTACAAGAATCTAGTTAAATAATACTGTTTTCCTTTTTTAATAAAGTATCCGAACATGTAGATTATGCAACAATAAATGTGCATTTTCAAAAAAATCTCTAACACCTTAATCTGTACTTTAATACTAATGAACCTTAAAAAAACTAAGCTAACTTTAGTTTCATTCCATTACGTTCCGATAACTACTAAGTTATACTTGGAGGATTAAACAATCAACCCTTCCTTATTTGAAGGGGCCATAAATTAGCACCTCTTGTAGATGGCGCTTCTCGCAGTTTAAGTAAACACTTTAGCAACGCAGGACTACTTTATCACTTGAATGAAACAACCGGAGCAGAATAATTTAACACTCTCAGTAATGTTTTATCGCACTGAAGACATATTTGATTTTGGCGCTAACTTTGTCGTCTTAATAAATGGCAAGCAAGTAAAATAAAAACAGTGACGCCATTGCCTAATTTGACAAGTTTAAATTTATATTACGATAACTATTACAAAATAAAAATAAATCTTTAGGTTGACTTTTTTCAATTCTTTCTATTATTTCTCTCTTACCTTTATATATCTTGTTCAAATTTTCAATCGGTAATAAAATACTTTTTATTCATCCACTCAAGTTCAAATGCATTTTTTATAACTTGTATTAATGTTAATACAGTTTTTTTAAATATTAATTCAATAATTTAATTTTTTAATTAATTAGTTTTAGTTTTGTATAAGAGAAAAACCTTTTACAAAAGGGGAAAGTTTTGCAATATAGATGTTTCGTCCCATTTGTCTTCAAATAAGTACCTAATAACATTTGATTTCATAAGACAGTTGATATTATTTTATAGGATATACTGTTTTAACGCTTAGGTTATATTTCTTTATTTATATTAATTGTAATTATTTAATGAAATGTAACAAAAATCAAATTTATTTTGTAACCTAAGTAGGAATTGACTTATTTGTTTATATTACTTGTTTATTCGAAGACAACTGTTCTGCTTTATACCTAAATTTAAAAAGAAATTATGCCAAGAAAATAAAATCATTTTTCTAGAGATTGAGAAAGACTATAAGAACAAATTACACTTTTCTTAAAATAATTAGAAAAAATGTATTGTGCGTCAAAATACTATTAGATCCCAAATTAAAAAAAAACATTAGCTTATTTTGATTTTATAACAAAAACTAATAATAACTATGTTATAACCTTCAGTTGTACTTTAATTTGTAAGAACGAAAGTAGTTCAGAAACGGGCTTAGAAAGATGAAGAAAAGTTGTAATCGATAAATCATAAAAGGAGTAGTGCACTTTAATTTCATGAATAGTTAGTAACTCTTCACAACCAATGCCTTAGAACTACGGTATGGTTTTGAATTTCATAATAGAAGAAACCCCTCTCGTAAAAAACCTATTTATACATTCTCTAAAGATGTTTATTGCATACATACGAGTAAATTAGCTAGATATTTATCGAATAATATTAAAAACCAATTACATAAAGACAGTTGATATGAAATGGAAATTGTAATCGGAAAAATATTGGAAACTAAAATACTCTCTATAAAATAGAGTAATTCAAAAATTGTAAAGACACGATTACATGCAAATTAGGATCAGGATCGTTGTATAAATGGAAACCACCCTCTAGACAGGTGTTAAAAATTACTAACATTTCCTTTAATTAATATAAATACTATATAATAATAAATTATTTATTATAAACAAACAATACAAATCTATACACCTCTAAACTATATTTAAAAAAAATAATTTCAACAAATTATTTTGTTTACTTGTACTTAACCTATAAATATTTTAAATATCATCTGAACAAAATTATTACTTGAAAATTTGCTAAGCTAAATCGGTCGTTATTTATAAATCAACATTATATGAATAAGTATGAATATATATATATATATATATATATATATATATATATATATATATATATATATATATATATATATATATATTTATTCATATATATATAAATATTCACATTTAACAATTCACACACACACACATATATATATATATATATATATATATATATATATATATATTTTAGATGCAGTATCTAAGATTGAAACAACAATTTGAAAAAGTAAAGTGAAATATAAAATGAGATTTAAACTTAAAACATAACTGATAAGTAATAGTGCTTATAGTGCTTGAATTTAGTCAGTTATTCACTTCCTACTATTAGTTCAAACTCCCCTATATATATATATATATATATATATATATATATATATATATATACAGTATTTATATATTTGGTTCAAATATTTAGTCATTAATAAAATACTTTTTATCCATCCACTCAACTTCAAAAACATTTCTTCAAACTTACAGTGAATGATACTCTTTAATACAGTTTTTTCCCAAAAAATGTAATTCTATTAATTAAATTTAATTAAATATTTTAGTTTTATATGCGATAAATTCGTTTCCAAAAGGGGCAAAGTATGCAATATACCTACTTCATCCCATTTGGCAAATGAAAACAAGACTTCTTGAAATAGCTGATATGATAATATGGCTTATATGGTAAAACAGCTGTTTCATCGCATAGGTTTTAATATTATATTTATATTCATAGTAAGTAATTATTAAAAAGTAATGCAAATGAAAGTTTTCTTAGTTTAGCCAAATATAAATGTACTTTAAAAGATTTTTTGTATTATTTATTTCTTTTCTTCTATCTCAAAATCTGCATAAGCTGTATAAATTAAAAGCTAAGTTTCCTTTAAAGCTAACATACTGTGAGTACTTACTTTTGTATAGCTTCCTTAAATATAATACTGTATATTATTATAACTAAATAGAGAAATATATTTGCCAAATGAACCTTCCCATGCAACGACGTTTGTTCTAATTAACCATGAAAACTATATTTAGTTTTATTTGATAAATATTTATATATTCTTATAAAAATATTTAATGAAAAATTACCTAGGTTACGAAGTCTAAAAGTATTTTTTTCCATTTAATATTTTAAATAATCTGCACATTAATTGGCATCTGACTTTATAATTCAATAAACCTTTTCAATATTGGTAAACTCTTCAACTTCTACGACTATTTCCTTTCTGCGATTTGTGTGAATATGTATGTTCGTGCTTTCGTTCTGATTCATGTCCTTTACGATCTTTGCTGTGGCTGCCTTTAGAAGTTTCTCCTTTCTTGCCGTAATGGTTTTCCTTTTCTTGTTCCTGAATAAACAAGAGAAACCTCGTTAAAAATTTACTTATTCTTATAAAAATATATAATTTAAAATGAAAGTTTTACTACAAAACAATACATAGAGGAGAAATAAAAGTATTTAGTGCATTAAAAATCACTTGAAGTATGTTTTTCAGCTGTTAATATACGAATAAAATTATAGAAAGTAATGGCTGCCTACATTTCATAATACTTCCATTTATGATTCGAGTGTCTGTATCACTTTATATTAGATATACAAAAAATTTAAAAATCAATTTTTTTATATATTATACAAACTTTTCATTTTATACAAATATTTTAAACAAATTATATTTTATTTCACTATTAACTGCTTACCTTGTGACCACCCGACTTATGATCGGCTTTATGGTTGCTATGGTGATGAGCGCCATGTTTTCCATATTTCCTGTATTTGTCAAAGGTGTCTTTATTGCTCCAGAACTTGTCGTGGTGTTTGAATTCGTCTAAATGGTACTTGTCCCTATAACCCTGAATACAGACTCCATATAATTATTATTGTCAAAATACCAATGTAAAATTATTTCTAAATTATAAAATTTATCACTACTTTAATTGTGTTTTATTAAACTGTGTTTATTATAAACTTAGTTTTTCAATGCTAAATTAAATTATTCTAATAAATAATACATACAACATCTAACCATAAATATTATTTTTCTAGTCTCATGTATACATGATCACCCGTAAGCTGGCGAGCAACCTCAAACGGCGAGTACAGGCGGGGGGAAGGGTAGGGGAAGCTAAACACCGCTCCACAGACAATTTGTTATGGGCTATAGTATTTATATTTCAATAATGTAGATTTGACATGGACGAAAGACCGCAATAAATATTATTTGATTTGTCGTATTAACCAGATCATGTATATGAAGTTTTTAACAAATTTACTTTTATGAGTTTTCTAAATGAACGCAACGCCTGCAATTTTTAAGCGGCGGCCTTTGATGTAATACGCACAACAAAAACCAATGTTTTTGAATAGGGCTTTCTGTTGTCTATTGATCGATCGAGCGCAAGCTTACGAATGAACGTTATACATTTCTGTTATAGGGATATCATCCTCATAGACATGACAGACACTCTTCTCATACGTGTATTGTCATGTCTATGAAGATGGTTACTTTGTAACCAAAATGTACATAAGACTAGAATAAAAATATTTGTGGTTAGAAGTTTTGTGTATTGCTCACTAAACCACAGTAAATGTTTCCAAGATTTAGTGAAAAATATTTTAAATACAATTCTAAAATTAATAAAATAATTAATAAAGTATTAGAAGCATGGTTTTAAAAAATTCGACATCCAGTTACTAAAATACATAAACAACAGATGGTAAATTTGTGGTAACTGTTTAATTCATTCCATAATAGCGCTACAACTTTTAGGTTTATAAACAATTATTAGTAAAACTTAGTAAAAACATTACTATAGCACTTCCAACACAAGCTAGGGCATAAATAGATAAATAGCTGCACAGAAAACTCACAAAATAATGTACTTTATTGCCATACGCGTTTCAATGATTAATGCCATCATCATCAGTGCCACTACTACAAATTTACAGCTGAAACTCAAGTTACAACTGGAGTTACAGTTGTAAATTTGTAGTAGGGGCACTCATGATGATGATGACTTAGGTCATTGAAACGAGGAATGACAATAATGTATATTGCTTTGTGAGTTCATGTGCAGTTATTTATTTATAATCTTAACTCACAAGCCAGTCTAATCATTACTCATAAACCAGAACAATTAAACTCGAGAATATGGAATTAATACTGACTATTTAACGAGTAGTATGCTGCTGAATTAAATACTAAATTCAAATTAAATTAATAAAATATTTACTCTTGTAGAGATAAATTTAATGAAATTACTTTAAATAAATGTAAACTTATTGCATTTTGATATTGCTTGCGGCCAGACGTTTTGTCAACTAAAGGTTGTTAAATTGTTAACTTACACTTGGAGGAAACGTTTTCGTCTTATGAGTTCTTTAGCCTCTTATTTTTGCCGCTAGGATTGCTGCAGTTGTTCCTCTTTAATACCAATTTTTGATAGTTAGAAGTGATGTGATCAAAGAGTAATTACATATAAGACGAAAACGTTTCCTCCAGTGTAATCAGTCGCAAGTAATATCACAATGTAATAAGTAATTAACAACCAGCTCGTCATGAACAGCAACAAGTTTTCGATACTTAATATAAACGCCAGCATTTTTTAAAGGTTATTTTACTACCTCCCAACTTATCCTCCCGCTTCAATGAATCTCCATATCAATATACTCTCCTTGTACTCTTGTAACATACGTACGATCTCTCTATCTGATGTTCACTTTAGGGTATTCTAAAATCAGAGATAAATTCAAAAATTTTCGAAATCTTGTTACCTAAGAAAACAAATAAAATACGTTCGTTCTCGGGTAGCCCAACGCAATTCGAAAATATTTTAAAAAGTTTTTCTCTGGTTAAATAACTGAAACAGCAGATGTATTGAATTAGTATCATAATAAGGATCTTATTCACAGCTTGGGCATGATGTCCTCGGTTTGTTTATACCCATTGCATGTTTATGGCCTCGATAGATGGAGGACCTCCGAAACACGTAACCAAATAATATATTTGTTAGAGCAGAAATATATAGAGCTCAATTTGTATATTTAAATATTTGTATTTATCAAAATTTACTACCTCTTAATTATTAATTTTTTTTTATTTTTTTATTTTTATTGTTGTATTTTTCTGTATATTATAGCCAGATAGGAAAATTACATGAAAATTGTAGTCTGTTTTATAAATCGGTATTTAGCAAGTAAATTGTCGTTTTATCAAAATTACTAAATTCATTCTATAATTTCATGTTTATTTCTATTAACCTTTTCAAGCCAACTATAGTATGATTTTATTTCCATTAGTAAACTACAGTTACTAGGTGTTACCAGTTGTATTATAGAATAAATTATTTTACCAGAAGAAATTTTTTAATATATTCATTTCATTTCTGTTAGCAATAGTTGTTTATATTTGAGTTCACTTTTTAGCCTTTCCTAACTTTAAAATATTTTCCTCTGATGACGCGTTTCTTTACGACCTCGTACTTCAAGGAATACGATTTAAATTTTGAAAATGAAGTAATTCCGAAACGCGTCAACAGAGGAAAATATTGTAAAGTTTCCAAAAGATATATATAAAACAAATATTTTTTAACAAGAATAGTTCAACCATCGATAGGCAATTTATTTTTCAGCATACATTATTAGTTTCGCAAAATGCCTTACCTTCTCGTAATTCCCTTTCTTATGGCTCAGTTTGTCTTTAAAGTACCCTTCGCCAGCTCCGCCTTCTTCCGTGTGGTGCGCCCCCTGATCGCCATCCTTGTCGTAGTGTGTAGACTTCATCCCTATCACGTGATTGTAATTGGTATTCTTGTTCTCCTTGCCTGAGGAACCTGTCTTCTTGCTTTCATGGTGATGGACCTTTACATGGTTGTTCTTCGCCTTCCCTCCCCCGCTGTCAGAGTTGTATTTTATCTCGCCTCTTGCAGCTTGTAAAATATAAGAAAAACTTCACGCACTTGCGGTTAAACATTGGAAAATTACATAGCTGTATAAGCAATTATTATTGAGGTGATAACTCAATTATTAACGCAATTATTATTGAGGTTACTATATAGGTGATAACTTGAATCGGAAGCACGCACAGATTGGTTAATACTGACATTTGATTAATATTTCTACACAAATAATCTATAACGAATAGTTGTCCAAGATTATTTTTCAAGAAATAAAAGTTTAAGAGATTTCAAATCCTATTAAAGCATTTTTATCAAGAGCTATTAGCCCAGAAATGTTACTTTGATAGTTCTTGGTTGATGTAGTTGAATTGTAATACTCCCAAATCAACTAAGAATGAACTATATTTAACTTTGTGGGCTAGATCAGCTGTTTAAATAAAATTTGTATTTTGGCGTGTGATGGATTTGTGTGTTGTCTGCGTTGTGAAAAGAAAGAACTGTGAGAAAGATATCTATATTGTGTTTATTTGAAATTTATGTAAATAAAATATAATTGTTGTTATTGATACAGGTTTCTATTTTTTATTTGCGATCATTAACTTAAGTCAAGTTGAGATGTATCTTGTTGGTAGAATTTTCAATACAAAATTGTAATAAAATTCATTAAATTTACATATAAAAATGTATATTATTTATCGAACTTGAATTAAAAATGAAGTGGTTTCAGACAGATTAGGACACCGTACAGTGGCATAATGTTAGGAGTTAAGTGCCAAACGTTTGGGCATGTTTCAAAACTGGTCAATTTATTTGAAAATTGAGCAAAGCAAAGAAAATATTGAACTTTAATAGATTACTGAACGTAGTTTTGATATGGGGATATGATTTTCCATGGCGCATTATTCTTTATGAAATTGTCTATATACTATCACATATTTGTTTTTTAACCCTGATCAAGGCCCTGAGAATCCACCCTCCTCTTATCGCAGGATTTTCTAGCGAGCTGCCTCAGTCTCCAATACGCATGCGGTTAGTATCTCTACACCCATGTACCAAGCTGATAAACTCTTTGGGATGATGCTATAAAGTTCAGTGCTGCTATTTATGAAAAGGTAGCATAACTGCAATTACACCACTCTGACAGTAGAAGATACATGTTGTCACACGTATTCTGCTCTAAGTTAAATTTATTAAACATGTATTCATTTATGTAACTAATCAAAATTTAATTAAATAGTAGGAAAGTTGTAATTCAATTCATTTTACGGTACATTACGAATTGTTACTTTAGAATTTAAACATAGCTATAGGTTTGTGTTGGCAGCTGTTTCGCGATAAAATATCAAAAATTTAGAAAATTTTTTCTACTACGGAGTGTATACATTACCTTTTCACATGCATTATCAAAAACTGTTTTTATTCATTTTCTTGTACATTTAGGGCAATACGATTCGAAGTAAAACAATTTAAACGTGTTCTAAAGCTTATTTAGTCCAACTAGTAGAATTAATTATACGTCAACACAAAAATATTCCTGTATTTTACTACTAACGTTGAAGAGAAAGTAGTTTATTACATTTTGAGTACTGTTTTATTTCGAAACAGGTAAATCTAAACCTGTATCAAGTCCGCAGTCAACAGCTGATCTATCATATGTTAAACGAGCCGTGTAGACATAGGCTGTAATTATAAACGACGGTTAAAGTTAAACATCTGTTCGGATCTGGACAAACACATGATAAACGAATCTATCGCACATAACCTACATTTCGTGTTGTGCATCGCTGAGGATCCTTGATCCTCAAGGGCAGGCAGATTCTCGTGCAAGACCTCGATTTCCTTCTGAGCAGCAGATAAGAATAGGTCATCGTCACCAAACCTCCACCATCCTTGGCAATATTTGAGTATCAGTAGAAATAACTGAAAATTTAAAAATATTAAACTTTATAAAACGTACATTCCAACATTTGCAGGTTATATTTATACACAAAGAGTTTTTATTTCTTTGCTTAAAATAATAACATCGAAGAATGACTCAATACTTACAACGCTTTAGTTTTTAAAAGTCAAAAAATTAATCGTAGTGATGCTGTCCTAATGAATTTACTATTTTTTATTTCTTAAAACTACTGTGTTTTTTTTTTATATTATAAACAATTTTTTCGAGGGACTAAATTCAAATAACAAATATTATTTCTGCCAGTAGTACATACATACATTACAGTAATAATCCGTGTAACGTCTTAGTGCAAGAAGTATATATATATATATATATATATATATATATATATATATATATATATATATATATATTTATATTTATATATATATTAATAATGGTTAAAAAATATTTCAAACAAGAATAGTTTTAATACATGTATTAAGCTTTTCGCCGATAAAACGGTATCAGCATCTTCAGGAAATATAATTAGGTTACATAATTATTTTTCCCGAAGATACTGGTCCTGTTTTATCGGAGAAAAGTTTATAATAATATAAGTATCAAAACTATTACTTTAATAAAAATACTTGTTTTTTTTAAATATATTTAATTTATTAACTGTATTAGAAGAAAACATATCACCTTATTTACATTAAATAAATTATTCTTGTATTTGTATTTTGTCTTATTTCTTTATTAATACACAAGAATACATATTGTAGTATTTATAAATATATATATATATATATATATATATATATATATATATATATATATATATATATATATATATATATATTAATATACAAACTGTTTCTGAAAATAAAACAAGTTATATAAACAAAATTGTTTACAAGTCAATTCCTACTTTGGTCAAGAAGATAAATTTAATTTTAATTACGTTTTATATAATGACTACAATTACTATGAATAAAGTTACATAACCTTTGCGTTAAAACAGCAATTCTACCACATAATCTATAACATATAATCAGCTGTTTTATTAAATCATATGTTATCACTTATTTTAGGCAAAATATTGAATACCTTTACTTTTTGGTGAATGTTTTTTTCCACAATAAAACAATAATAAATAATTAAATTTAATTAATAAATTGTTATTTGAAAACTTTTAATTAAAATCAAATGTCACACTGAATTTAAAATATTTATTCCATGATTAAAAAATATTTTATTAACGATTGAAAATTCGAACAAGATGCACGCGTGCACGCACGCATAAAAAAATAATCGTGTAAGCATGATCGAAATTACAATACTCGTATTTATCATTTCGTATTTGTTAAACAAAATATATAATCAAATGGTCTGTGAAGAAAATTGATTTTACATATAAGGATCGCCTATTCTTCCTGAAGATTAGTGAAAATATATAAATTAGAAACAACTTTTACTTTAAATATTTTTATTGATTTATATGTCACTCACACACACATACACACACACACACACACACATATATATATATATATATATATATATTACATCATATATATTCATACTCTCTGGAATATGATTTTTAGAACTCTAGGGGGAAAATAATTATAGAAAACTGTGAATGAATGATTTTACATCCTTAAACTACACAAACTGGGCCTTTTCTTTGAGACGTTATGCAGACAAGTCGGTAAAGGCATATGCATTATTTTGTCTCCCGACCTTAAGCAAACTCAAGGGAATCGGCAGGTCGCCAATAGTTATTTACACTATGAGAACAATTATTTATGGTCAACTTTTTAACTGGAATCATTTTTTTGCTTGGCCTTTCTTAGAAAAGACCAAATAACCTGGATCAGAAAAGTACTAAGAATTAAGTGTTTGAAACAAATTCATTTTTCAACAGAACAGCTGTACTGTAATTGTGTTCGTAAATATCAATTGCTTTCCAAGCCTCTGGGCAGGAAAAACTTTATTCTACAGCTAAATTCGTTTTTATTTTTAATTTTAAATTTACCATTGTTTATTTTTTTTTAAATTTAGTTTAAATATTGCAAAAACTACATTTTAAGAATTTTGCATCAATATTAATTGAAAATTGTCGCAATCCTAAAAATGTTCTCTATTTGTAACAGACGTAAACTGACGCAAGCTGACGGATCAAAAGTAAACTGCGCTCGAAACTGACTGGGTAGGCGTAAATAGTGACCAATGCTGACGAAACAGAGGTAAACCGTGCTGGAAGCTGAAGGAACAGAGGTAAACAGCGCTTGAAGCTGACGGAACTGACGTAAACAGTGCCCGTAGCTGTTGGAATAGACGTGAACATACCCGAAGCTGACGGAATAGACGTGAACAGTGCCCGAAGCTGACGGAATAGACGTAAACAGTGCCCGAAGCTGTTGGAATAGACGTGAACATACCCGAAGCTGACGGAATAGACGTGAACAGTGCCCGAAGCTGACAGAATAGACGTGAACAGTGCCCGAAGCTGACAGAATAGACGTAAACATACCCGAAGCTGACGGAATAGACGTGAACAGTGACCGAAGCTGACGGAATAGACGTAAACAGTGCCCGAAGCTGTTGGAATAGACGTGAACATACCCGGAGCTGACGGAATAGACGTGAACAGTGCTCGAAGCTGACAGAATAGACGTGAACAGTGCCCGAAGCTGACAGAATAGACGTAAACATACCCGAAGCTGACGGAATAGACGTGAACAGTGCCCGAAGCTGACGGAATAGACGTAAACAGTGCCCGAAGCTGTTGGAATAGACGTGAACATACCCGAAGCTGACGGAATAGACGTGAACAGTGCCCGAAGCTGACAGAATAGACGTGAACAGTGCCCGAAGCTGACGGAATAGACGTGAACATACCCGAAGCTGACGGAATAGACGTGAACAGTGCCCGAAGCTGACAGAATAGACGTAAACAGTGCCCGAAGCTAACGGAATAGACGTAAACAGTGCCCGATGTTGACGGAATAGCCGTAAACAGTGATCGATGTTGACGAAACAGGTGTGAAACAGTCCACGCAGCAGTTTGAAAAGGCGTAGATAGTGCCTGTACCTGACGAAATAGACGTAAAATGTGCACGCAGCAGATGGAACAGGCGTAAATAGTGCCTGTACCTGATGAAACAGACGTAAACTGTACACGCAGCAGAAGGAACAGGCGTAAATATTGCCTGTACCTGACGAAACAGACGTAAACATGCCTGGAGCAAACGGAACAGGCGTGAACAGTACCCGAAGGAGACTTCCGTAAAGCTTACAAACTTCCTGCCCAAATATTAGATGGTTTGTAGGGCAATATAAAAATGTGTTATTTTTAAATTGTTTGTAAAGCTTATTAGTTGTGCAAAAATTTTTATAGCTTTTTTGTCATTAAAAAAACACTATAATTTACTGTAATTATTTTTGTCTCCCCTGTACATTGTCCACTGAAAACTGGATGTTCAATATCGCAGAACGTCCATGTCCCTACAGGTCCGGCTAAACGAGTTTGTACGTATGTAGATAATCTAAGAGAATCACACGGTCCTAAACAAATTTCCAAGTACATTGACGAATTTAATTAAAACATCTGGTAAAACAATCAACTCTTTTGCTCTAGGTAACTGTTTTGCCTAAACGAATTTCCTAAAATGGGTAAACCTGAGTTACTATGAGCTAGCCTATAGGTCACTGACTTGAGATTACATCCTTTGTGATTTTTATCGAAACAGTGTTTTACGACAGTCAGCTAATTATGTGCGACATCTCCCGGCCCTGGGGACATCGCTGCACCGGATTCGATACTACGCGTTATAGTAATTATGTGTGTATAATAGTGTGTTCAGAGGTAGACAAACGGAATCCTAACATACTAACTCGGGATAAAGTAATACGTTTTTAGAAATTACTTTACCATATTCAGTGAATAAAAATGTATCAATATAAAACACTTAAAATACGATCTAAAATGGTCAGGAAAAGTCAATAAATAAAGTACAGGAAAAGTACATTAAGTGGTTGATGTACTCAGTCACAGAATTCGGTAATAACAATGTCGTCGGCTTCCAGCGTTAGTGATGAATTTAATCAGGGGAACGTGCTTGGAATTCGTAGTGCAGTTGGTGTTTGGGCTGCGTTAATGTGCACAGTGCTAGGACAGATGTGGCACTAAGAACCTGACAGATCCTACAGTTCGCAGTATTCCTCTAAACAACACAATGGTAGTAGGCTATTGAAAGTTCCCTTGGAGATAAATTAAAAACATGTTACAAAAAAAACTTTTTTTTTCAAATTAATTATTCCTAAGTTTAACATATAAAATTTGAACAAATATTCTTTGAGCTTAGCTTGAGGCTATGTTAGAAACAAATAAAAACATACACAAAACTCACAAATTAATCATTTATTTCCTCATACGCGTTTCAATGGCCAAGTCATCATCATCAGTGAGTGTTACAAACTCTAACTTACAACTAACTATAACTTAAAACAGTTGTAAGTTAGAGTTTGTAGTAGTAACACTCACTGATGATGATGACTTGGTCATTGAAACGCGTATGAGTAAATAAATGATTAATTTGTGAGTTTTGTGTATGTTTTGTGTTTGTTTCCATATAAAATTTGATTTTAGTTACTTTTTATTTTGTAATTACAATTATTATAAATATGTATATACATATGACAGAAGCACAATATTAAGTGGAGAAATAGAATGCGAATTCCCTTTAAATATTCCATTCCCCTCTCTATACAGTACATGGCGTTGAAGTACTATTTTTGGTTCTTACTATTTATTCATTTTTTCCGTTTCTAATTTATGACGCTGGTGGTGGTCTATAATTTCTCATTCTGTCGATCTATTGCAATGCAAAAAACGTTTCTTGTATAATTTCATATACATCTCTAAGCAATAGACTTTTAGCTATGGAAAAGCTGGTTCAGTGCGGAGGATTTGCAACATGTAGTTATTCAGTTCGAATCCGACAGGACATCAGTTTTTTAAATATTTAGGCAGTGAGTAAGTATTTCAAAAAACTGTATTGACATCAATTGCCATTCGTCTTCGTTTCTGTTAAATAACATTTATTAACTTGATTAGAATGATTTCGTTTCGTACAGATT